>PVJS01006174.1:39219-61124 GCA_004027185.1 Glis glis | reverse complement strand
GGGGCTGCAGTTTAAGGGGGGCTTCAGTGTGGATTGTACCTCAAGAAACTCTACAAGATTCTTATGGTAAAGAGTCAAGAAAGATCCCCTTGTGACTCTGGGAGGTTGAAGAGAAATGTAACTCTTGCAAAATATACCCAGGGTACTTCCCATCACAAAAGACTTGATCATTTATTTGGGCAAACCACAACCTACGCTGACATTCAAAAAAGCTAAAATTAAGAGGTTTGTCATCTAGAAAGGGTGCTTTAAAGGAAAGGCTGAGGATGTGACTCTGTAGTCCTCTGAAACCTCAGGAAAATGAAAGCCCAGAGGGCTGCAGACAGAGAAGAAGCAGGACAGAGGAGACAGGACAAGTCGGGAGATTGGAGGAGTGGGTGGCACTGGAACCACCATTTCTGGCATTGATGATGGAGAAAGAAGACCCTGAGCCAGGAGATGCCGGTGGCCTCTGGAATCTCGGGATGACCCGAGGCAACAGGCAGAAAAGAGACCTCCGTCCTAGAACCACATGGGACTGAATTCTGCCAACAACTTGAATGAGCTTGGAAGTGAATTATCCCCCCAGCCAGGAAACATTTTGATTTCTTTCTTTTGGGATATGGAAGATAGAAACTGGACAGGTTGCCCATGGAACTGTAGGAGAGCAAGTTTGTGTGATGTTAAGTTTCCAAATTTATAGTAATTTGTTACAGCAGCCTTATAAAACTAATACGCTTCTCAACAGCTAGATAAATCTTTCACAGTCTTGCAGGTTTAGGAAACAAAAACCAAAGAGAGGAAGAGACTTACTTTAAACACATGCATTTTTCAGATTGAGAAGATGTTTGATACAGAGGCCTGAGAGCTACACTGAGGATATCTTTTCATTTGTTTATTTACTTTTTTGGTGCTAGGAATTGAACCCAGGAGCATCCTACGTCTAAGCTACACCTCCAGCCCTATTTTATTTTTTACTTTGAAACAGGGCCTCGCTAAGTTGCTGAGAGCCTTATTAAGTTGCTGAGGCTGGCCTTGAACCTACAATCCTCCTTTCTCAGCCTCCCAAGTACTGGGATGACAGGCCTGTGCCACCACACCCACTCACTGAAAATATCTTAGTGGAAATGCAAGATCTCTCACAGTCTTCATAGTCAGAAACCCACCAGAATCTCAATCAAAACTCAAAGTCTTCCCCAACAAAGGTATCAGAGGTTGGCTGAGTCTTATTCAAACTAAAACTCAGCTCCAAGTGTCACAATATCTGATGAGGTTTGAAGTGTTTATACCATCACCTAAATGCTTAACATATATGTCTTCTCTGGTGGAAGGCATCATCAAACATTTACTTCTACTTAGTCTAACTGGGGCAGGTCTTTGAATGCTGACTAGTGAAATAACTTGAGGGGGACTATTAACCTAGTTCTGAAAAGTTCCTTCTAAATATAACTTTCTTTTAAGTATTAAGGGCACCCATTAATAATTTTTTATTACTAAATTTGCTAATTAATTTCAGGCCCATTGAGTCATCTTTTTTAAAATCTTTCTCTTGTTTTCTATGTTTTTATGCCAGTTTAGCCTTTTTTCTTTTTATCATGGGAAACATTTATGAAATAACTTACTGACAATTCCCCCTGGCAGTTAACTTATGTCCTTTGTCCTCACAAGTTTTCAGATGCAGCTTTATATTTTAGTTTGACTAGAGGAACAAAGGTTTATTGGGATATATTGAAGGTGAGAAGGATATTCAACTGAAAGAAAAGGTATTTCAATGTTCTGTATCTTCCAATTTTTATTCTTTTTTTTAATTTAGTGCATTGTAAATTTTACATCATATTAGGGTATAGAGTGTCAGATAGATGCATACACATAGTTCTTGGTGCCCTCCCTACCGGTCCCTCCCCACGCATTTCTTTGATATTGGAATTGGTAGTTTTGTATACATTCCTAGCATTATTTCAACTAGTACACTCTTTATGACTTCATCTATCATCTCTGATCCCCCTCAGTCGCTCCCCTAGAGTCTCTGCTCGTCTATCTGGTGTTCCTCTTATTTCCAAATATCTATCTAGCTTCCAATTTTTTTTTTTTTTTGCGGTACCGGGGATTGAACCCAGAGGTTCTACCTCCACGCTACACCCCCAGCCCTATTTTTTTATACTTTATTTTGAAACCGGGTCTCACGAAGTTGCGGAGGGCCTCACTAGGTAGAGAGAGAGAGAGACAGGGAGAGAGAGAGAGAGAGAGAGAGAGAGAGAGCTGAGGCTGACTGCGAACCCGGATCCTCCGGTCTCCACCTCCCAAAGTACTGGGATTACAAGCGTGCGCCACCACGCCCGTCTTTAGCTTCCAATTTTTTTAGAGAAGTTTTTAGAAGCTATTGTACTTTTTCTTCTCTCTCTCTGTCTCTGTCTCTGTCTTTGTCTCTCTCTGTCTCTGTCTCTCTGTCTCTCTGTCTCTCTCTTTCTCATATTGGAGATTGAACCCAGGGACATTCTGCCTCCAAGCTACACCCCCAGCCCTTTTTATTTTTTTATTTGGAAACAGGGTCTCGCTAGGTTGCTGAGAGTCTTGTTAATTTGCTCAGCCTGGTTTCGAACCTGCGATCCTCCTGTCTCAGCTTCCCAAGCTGTTGTACTTCTGACTACAAAATTTCGGTAACCACTGAAGCTAATTATGGAAAATAAAATATCTGGTGAATAGTAACAGTAATAAAAAGGCGATTTCCAGTGATACTTGGTAATCTCTGCAGCCAGGGAAACGGATGAAGTGGAGAAATGAAAGGCTCTTCAAAAAAGCAAATATTTATTGAATATATGTACTTATAGTTATAAATATATGTTTACATGTATTAAATATATCTGTATGCACACAAATATGTGCACATATACATACATAGTCGCATGCATACATACATGTATAATTTATTTTTATATGTAAAGGGGGTCAATGCTTAAGTTTTATTATGTAACCTGCTTTTCCTTCCCAACATATAGAGTTCACACATCATTATATATTTATCCATGGCCTAATTTTAATATATATTGTAATACTTTGTTAAATTTGTCATAATTTGTTTAAAAAACCCTCTTTTAATTGGACATTTAGTCTATGTCTATTTTTTTCTTTGTGGTACTGAGGATTAAACCCAGGAGCTTTCTACCTCCGAGCTATACCACCAGCCCTTTTTTAGGTTGCTGAGAGTCTCACTATGTTGCTGAGGCTGTCCTCGAATCTATGATCCTCCTATCTCAGCCTCCCAAGTACTGAGATTATAGATGTGCTCTACCATACCTGGCTAATTTTTGCTTTTATAAGGAAAGGCAGAGATGAATTGACATTTTAGGGGTCTTTATCCCCTCAGAAAGTTTGCTATAATAGTGTATAACAGCATTTCAAACTACTTTGTCCAAGCCAGCCATGGTGGTACATGCCTGTAATCCCAGTACTTGGGAGGCTGAGAGAGGAGGACCACAGGTTCAAGCACAGCCTCAGCAATTTAGCAAGACCCTTTTTCAAAATAAAAAATTAAAATACATAAATAAATAAATAAATAGAGCTGGGGATGTTGCTCAGAGGAAGAATGTCCCTGGGTTCAATCCCCAGTACAAAAACAAAATGAAAACAACAATAAAAAAGACCTACTTCATCCAAGTGTATCATGATGCAGAAGTTTTCATATCTCATGAGTGATTTTTTAAAATAATACGTTTCTTGAAAAATGCAGAATTCTTTGAATAACATGCAAATGGCAGGCCCCGGGGTGACCTGGCTCCCTTGAGACATCCCAGATTGCATGGACAGTTGACTGGGTAAGGGACAACAGCGGAGCACCCCACATGACAAGCAACAGCTGATCTGAGTGGCTCTTATTGGAGAATCATGAACCGGCCTGCAGTCAGGCTGCAAAGTAGAAAGGACTTCAGATGAGCTAGACAGAGGGCATGAATGTGATAGGCAGAAAAAGCCAAGGAAACAGAAACAAGGAACATGCAGCGGATTGGTCCTTCAAGGTGACTTTCTGTATAGGTGAGGCAGGAGCTCGGGAGATAAGATGCATAGCCTTCCTAGCCAGCCTGCAAGATACAGACACAGAACTAATAGAAAAAGAGAGAAATGATATACTAACTGCCATTCTGCTTCTGACTCTTGCTTATGCTAGGTGAAATAAATCTCACCCTTGCCCCTCCCCTCCGGTTAGGTGACGGAATGTTATTATAAGGAACTTGTATATGCAGTGTGCAGGGCTCAGACCCAAAACTTTGCTTACTGAGCCTTCACCAGTGAATGAAGAAACCTGCTTTCCAACTCCGGCCACTGTCTCTCGTCTCTGGGGACTTAGCTTCCTGCAACATAGGGATGCAAGTGAAATCCTGTTGGTTTAATGGGATTTAGCTAACGTTTCTTTCCTGATTTCTCAGAAGGTCAGATCTTACAAGTAAACTATTTCAGTTTGGGGTTGGTTACAGGAAACTTAAGCATGAGTGATCCCCTTTAGGGCCTACTGTCTTTTCTTTAGCAGACATTATCGTGCTGTACTTATTTCTACTTACGTTAATTTTATCACGCATGTTTTGAAGACGTTAAAGTTGTATTGTACCTTAAGAGTCATATTAGGACACTGAAGATCTTGGGAAACTCTCTTAAATCCGGGAATATGATTTGTGTGTGTGATTTGAGTGACAGTGTGACTCGTAGGAGTTGAATTATAACACAAATCCTTGATAGGAAACAGTGAGATGAGGGGCAAAATTAAAACTCTAATTAAAAAAATATATATATCTGGTAAAGTATCTTTGTTAATGGGCTGGCAATTATTTAAACTAATTTTCACCAAAGTCTAACTGAACACTTGGAAAAATGAGAGATGTGTGCACAAAGTCTTGTTTCTACAAAGGGGCTGCAGGTAGTGGAAGAAAAATGATTTTTAATCCTCCCTATAGTCCCACCACATTTACATTCATTTGAGAACAGAGAAGAGCCTTTATTAGCTAGAACTACTTTTTTTTTTCTTTTCTGGTCAATCCCTGACACTTTGGAGGGGGTGCAGGTATTTCCCATTTCTGTTTCTTCTCAACTGCACGAGAGAATTGTGTAAGCCTTCTTTAGTCTTCCTGTCCCCACCTTATCATGATTTGAACAGAAAAGGTTATACCAGATTAAAAAAAAGGCTATGAAAAAGTTTCTTAATGAAGCAAGAACTCTACAGAAATAGCCTTTAATACCTAGAGGCTTTGAGCCAAGAAGAAATGGTGAGATGTATTTTCATGGTTGGTTGGCTTCATTTTTTTTTCTTTTAGTCAGATGTACTGATAGGAAATTTAAAGTGTTCCCAGTGATGGAAGAGCTTAGAGCATAAGAAGCTATTCTTACCTTTTATACAAGTCATTTCTTTCTCTGAGAAGTCCATAAAATCGGACAAATTCACTAACTGCTCTATTTAAGTTGAAAACTTCCTGCTTTAAGGTACATAGTGTGCTGGAGAATACTAGTCTAACTTTCTCTGAATTAAGTGCCAATGCTTCTTTTATCTCTGCTTTAAAAAAAAAACAAAAACAAAACACTCTAAAGTTCCTGCCTAAAATATCTAACCAGATATCTGTGACTTTGAGTCTTCGCCTAAAAAAGTGAGAAATGGTTCATTGATCCAGGAAGTAGGTGTGAAAATAGTAGTTAAGAGGAAGGGAACTGACTGGACCCAGGGAGGCAAAACAGGAGGGAGAGGAAGCCAGTGGGTGTAGAGAACGCGTACTGTAAGTAAACTCACCTGCACTTCGCCGGCATAAATACATTCATGAAAACAATCTTTGTTTTCCTTTTCTGAAAAGCATCTGGAAGCAACATTTTTTTTTCCATTTCTGGAAAAAAGCATCATGCTTTGATTTTTTTAAAAGGAAAACTAATACAAAATACTTGAAATCTATGGCCGTATTTCATGAACAGGGCTTACTTTGTTCTGTTTCAAAAATACTCTGTTATATACCAGCCAGTTTTGGAACAATGAAAAAAAAACAAAACTCCTGCATATTGTGAACAGCCTGTTTAAAGAGAACAAATTCATTATAGTGTTTTACTATTGCTATTGGACAATGATGATACATTAAATAGATATAGATCGCCGGGCGTGGTGGCGCACGCTTGTAATCCCAGTACTTGGGAGGCGGAAACCAGAGGATCCAGGTTCGCAGCCAGCTTCAGCTACTTAGTGAGGCCTTCTGCAACTTCGTGAGACCCGGTTTTAAAATAAAGTATAAAAAATAGGGCTGGGGGTATAGCTTGGAGGTGAATACCCCTGGGTTTAATCCCCGGTACTGCAAAAAAAAAAAAAAAAGATATAGATCAAATTCTTGAAGCAAAAAAAATGATAGCAAATTTGTATATGGTGCTTCTTAACTTCCTACTGCCATAAACTACCACCCTGCAGGAAATGCTAATATATGCCCCAATGTTTGGTATTATCATACTGAATCTTACCTTTTTTGTCTTGCATCTGAACACAGAGAAATCCTTGATATTGTCTTTCATTATGTTTAGTTCAATTTCCTCTTCATACAACGTGTCAGAACTAACACCTTCACCTCCATTTCCTTCTTAAGTCTAGCCTCTAAGAAAGGAAGTATTTTTTTTTCATCGCCGATGATTGTAAACTGATTTAGTTATCTGTTTTAGAGAGTGGGAAATAAGACAACATCTAAAATGTGAGCATTTTCTTCTGGTAGATCCCATTACTCCAGCTCAAGAACTGGGCTGCACCCAGTGGGGTTCTGGAGCTGGCTTCAACAGCCATGGCTTTTGGTACCTCTCCCCAGCTCTGTGTTGGCTAACTTCAAAATAGTTGTTTGAAATTGGCGATGGTGGGAGTATTTGTACCACAGAAGTGAACAAATGCAAGAAACCAGATATTCTCTTCCTTGTAGTAGTTTGCCAGCATACAACTGGCTGCACCAAGCTTTTCCCTCGAACTCAAGAATGATCTCACATGGAAAATCTCTTATACAACCAGATTTCTATAAACTACAAAATTCCTTCATAAAAGCCTTCTCACTCCCTCTCCTGGAAGCATTACTTTATGTTTTTTTTTTTTCTTTTCTCAGTTTTTGCCAGTTGACTGTCTGGTCTTTTGATTTCCTTTCATTGTTAATAATTTTTTTTAAAAATTTTCAGGCTTTGGTCATTTATTTCCATTGAAAAGGAAGCTAAAAACAAGGTTTCACACATAGGACGAAGGAAGATGTTATTTTCAGAAGTGGGGACGGTAATTTCATTCACAGATTTGAATTAATCCTCCATCATTTTAAGTGACTTCCACTCCAGTTTGGGAAGTGGTATTGGGATTAATTAGAGTGCTATAATTTGAATCTGGAATGTCTCCAATGGCTCATGTGTTAAAAGCATGGTCCCCAGCCAATCTTAACCAGCTTGGCCTTATTGGGAGATGGTGGAAATTTAAAGAGGTGGAGCCTAGAGGGGTGTCTTGGGTCATTGGGAGCACTTCCCTCAAAGGGGATAGTGGGACCCTGGTCTCTTCTTTTCCCTTTCATATATAACTGTGATTGGGCCTCCTCCACCACATGCTCCTACACGATGTCCTATGCTTTCAGAAGCCCAGAGCAACAGGGCCAATGGGTCATGGACAGACCTCCAAAATTGTGAGCCAAAATAAACCTTTTGTCTTGATAAGTTGATTATCTCAGGTATTTATTTGTTACAGTGATGGTAATCTTACTAACACACAGGGTTATCCAAAGGAACAGAACCAATTGTGTTTGTGGCGGGGCAAGAAGGATTTTAAGCAATTAGCTCATGTGATTGTGAGGGCTGGTAAAGTAAAAACATAAAAAAATACCTTCACAGCAATATCTGTGCTGGTATTTAACCAAATATCTGGGTACCACAGCCAAGTTGATAAATATCATTAACGATCCCAGTGGTTTCTATGAGACCTTAAAGGAATATGTTTTGTAGTTTAAGATGAATTAATTTCTTTGTTAAAGACATGTAAACCAATCTTGTTTTAATTGCTATGGGAAAGTAATGATAGACTGTTTATTGTTAAGATAAGATGCTTTGGGATACTGAGACCAAAGTTAAGTGCCTTCTGGTTCGAATGTTTTCTCTGATTTACTGTTGACTCTATGTGGATCACTTAACTTCTCTGTGCCTGAGCTTGCAGATCCCCCAAATAGGCCTTGCTAAATGTGGTCTTGGAAAAAAATTGCTACGTAGGGTTAATAGAGTTCATTTATATCTCTTCACACTCCTTTGAAGAAATAGGCTATAAGAATATAAATGTGATTATTATCAGAGATTTAACACTTCCATTAAGATAGAAACAGATATTTCTGAATTTGTTCTTTGGGCTTTCAAATTAAAAGCATTTCTGAGCTACTTGAAGTGCTATATTGGGGATAATTACCAAAGTTTTCCTTTAGCCAGACACTTATATACTTCTGTAATTACTGTCACTTTCCTGGCACACATCCACATCAGATACTGGAAAACAATATAGAACAAGATTTTTGACTAAGAAGTAGTAAGTCCAATAAATGCTATAGCTGTCTCTCTTTTTTTTTTTTTCTGTTCCAAAACTTAAAAACAAAAAAGCATGACTTTTTTGAATCAGTAGGAAAAATGTTGTACATTAAAAGTTTAAACTTTTGTGTTATTGATTGTAAAAATATATAGTATTTTAAGGTTAATTGTGATTATTACTCTACCTAGTGACATTATTCATTTTATGGCATACAAAGCCCTATGTTTCTGCATAGGAAAAGTGGTTAAAAGAATTTTCTGGCTAAATTTATTTAAAAGGATGTCTTTTTAGTTTTTCTTTAAAATTAAAAGGGGGGTAAGTATAAAGACCACATTTTCAATGTGATTACTTTAATTCTTTGTGTAGACAAAATCCCGTTTCTTTTCATGGGTAACAAATACAGATATAGACTTTTATTTCCCTTTGGGGAGAAATTTTAAACCTCTTTCTTAAATAAGCTCTCAGAAGGAGCTTATATTTAAATGAAAACCACTACTATTTGGTTCTATGGAGAAGATGGTAGAAAATTAATTAGTCACTGTTACTAAGTATCAACATTAATTTGGCCTTAATTATATCTATATGTTCATATGGACCTTCAGAGATTTGATTATCAGTTTATAAAATTAACCTTCTTATATTCAGTGTGCCCATGAGATTTAAAAAAATGTCTTTCCATCTCTAGAAGCATGAAGAAATGTGTAAAATCTCTATGCTGATGAAATGCCAAATACTTTTGATGATTTTTTTTTCTTTCCGGGCTCACATAACTGATGACAAGATGATTGTTTTCAGTCTCGGCAAACTAATTTTCAAAACAGACCATGAAATATGTTCCAGTCTCTAAGACCAATACATTTTGTTCTGGGGCCTTTTTTGTAACTTCTCCTCTTATCCAGCCTCATTATTTTCTAACTTTTCATGATAAAATTCTATATTATCTCACTGTACCAGTTCCTGCAAGGGCTTCCCTGGAGCCCATTAATATTTCTTTCAGGATTTAGAATAGTGGTTTTTTTTATTAGAAATGGAAATTACCACCAATGCTGTTGAAAATATGTGTAATTATTCAGAGACATAACATGTCAGGGTTATACCAAGAATATGGAAAGAAAATCAAGTAACAACATTCAGTTGGTCCAGAGTAGACCCTAAACAACTATGTATTAAAACATATGGAATCCCACATTGAAAAGCACTGTCCTAAAACATGCCAGATTCAGATTAAAGAAGTAAATATATGACCAAGTTAACCTTTAAAACAGATAACTGAAGCTATTATTTATAACCTATACCATTGTTGTCTGATATCAGGCGAAATGGTTGACTTTTAGGGGGAGGGAGGTACTAGTGTTAGAAATAAATTTTCATGGCATTGTAAGAAAAGACATTTTACTTTTTTCTTTTTCTTTTCCTTTTTTTTTTTGTGTGGTACTGGGGATTGAACCCAGGGGCATTTTACCTCTGAGCTACACACACAGCCCTATTTTTTTATTTGTATTTTGAAACAGTGTCTCAGTAGGTTGATGAGAGTCTCACTACTTGTTGAGGCTGTCCTAGAACCTGCGATCCTCCTGTCTCAGTCTCCCAAGTACTGGGATTACAAGCATGCGCCGCCACACCCTGCTCAACTCAGGTGCATTCTACCTCCAAGCTACACCCCCAGCTGCCACCTTATGGAGCCAGGTATTCCGGCACACCTTGGGGGAAGCCTATTCCTAACACACAATTCTACACCATACTCCTATTGGTGGGAGTGTGGTTTTTCACAGTTTCACATGATTGGCTAGTTTGTCTGGAATGGGATGCTGGGGGAAGGGTTGGCATTTGCAATTTTTTAAGAAGTGCTAACTTACCAAAGGATGAGCGCGTATAGAAGGTTACAAAATGGCAGTTTTACAAAATGGAGTTTTAAGTTAAGCTAAATTAAGCTAATCCTTTGATAGAAAATATCTAATTATATTCTCCCACTGGGGATTGAACCCAGGGGCGTTCTACCTCTGAGCCACATCTCCAACCCTTTTTATTTTTTATTTTGAAACAGGGTCTTGTTAGGTTACTGAGAGTCTCACTAAGTTGCTGAGGCTGGTCTTGAATCTGCAATCCTCGTGTCTCAGCCTCCCAAGTACTGGGATTACAGGCCTGTACCACTGTGCCCAGATGCAGTTAATTTCTTGGTAGATAAGTGCACTCCTTAGGTCTAAACTGCCCAGTTTTCCCCTTGGTTGTAGAAATAAGACACCCTGTCACAGTGAAAGCATGTCAGGTCAAACCGTTGAGAAAGATGGCACCTCTAGCTTCGTGCAGAGTGGGACAGGTCTTTTTGATCAGCCCTATACCCTCCTTTCTGTAGTTTTGATTTCTTTATGGTTCACAGTGACAACTCTTACAAACTAGCTAATGGGAATAATAACCACTAAATGATATCCTTAATGATGAAATGGCAGGGTTTTGGAGACCGGGGTGCTTACAAAGAAGCAGATGGTTCCACAGATGAATTGTGTGTTCCTAATTTCAAAATTGGGAGTATTGCTTTTGTCAGTAGTGGGCAAATGGAAATGTGTCATTAGACATGCTCAGCTAATTGATGTGTACACTCACTTTCCTACGTCATTACCCCCCCCCCACATTCTGCCTTAATGAAATATGTTCTGTGACTCTTCACAGTGCCCAGAGTATCCAGTTGTTTACAAGCTTCGAGCAGGTAAACTAATGGCTTAATGATAAGTGATTAGTTTTGAGGAGTAATTCAGATGTAGTTCATTCACATATCTGCTCCATGTGAAGCCCAGCAGGTGCTGGGCCAGTAGAAATGGGGAAAGACTCCACGCTGGACTCAGTATTGCTCCCTCCCTGGTCTGGTAGATGACCATACTGGATACAACAGGAGCAAAGTGGTCTTAATACACTTTCCTCTAAGGTGACCCTCCCCAGTAGCCTTCAGGTACTCATGCCTCAGTTGGTGAATAAACTACCCACAGTGTCTAGGGGCACCCAAGGGGGGTCACATCTAAAAACATGGCAAAAGCAGACCAGGGCTGGCATGTACTCCAGCGATCTCTTAGAATCCCACTTCCCCCCCAAAATAAGACCCCAAGCGATGTTCCTTTTAGAAGCCAGACTTTGTTTACCTAGTTTCTTAGTACTAGAAAGATTTTTTTTTCTTGTGATAGAATTACCATGCCAAGAAGCATTGATTTTTTGGTAACACTGTGTTAGGCTCTTTAGCATTGACAGGGCTGCCCAACTTATTTCAGGGATCCACATAGTGGGACTTCAAAAGAGCAGGGCAGTTATTACAGGTCCTGTTTTACAGATTAGGGGACACAAAATCTGACAGTTCAAGTGGTTCCTTTATGTCACTCTGCACTGATAACAATGGAGGGAAGATAGCAAATATTTATACTATGCATCATTTCAGAATCAATTTTGGAGATAGAAATAACTGTTTACTAGTTTCTTAAGAAAGACCAAAAACATATTTCCAAATGTCACTTATCTTCTTCTCCTGCACAGGGCGTTTTTTTTTTCTCCTTTAAGAAAATTTCAATTTTAACTCAGAGTACTTAGGGCAACCGCAGGTGGGTCTTCTGCTACTATTTTTTATTGGTGCCTATTATCACCTGTGAAAATGAGCAGAAAATATAGAACACCGAAAAAGAGCAAGTTGAGTGACAGACACTGAGCATTTCTAGTACAGCATGGGGATATTTTTGTGGCCGACTTTAAAAACAGTATTTTCCTCCAGTTACAATGAAGGGCATTCTCCCAAGGCACTGTAAACACATAGGAGGACCAAAAAAAAAAAGGAGAAAATAAAGGAAATGCAATGGCTTTGCTTTAAGCTCCGTGGCCTGAGAGCCATGTCCCAGCACGTCATCAGCGCCGCAGGTGTGGTTTCAGATTCGGAGCCAGATTCTGACATCAGCACCAAACCATAACTATGACATATAGGACAATCTTTGTTTTTATGAGGGGGGAGGTACTAGGGATTGAACCCAGGGGCCATTCTACCTCCGAGCCACACCCCCCCCCAGCCCTTTTTATTTTTTATTTTGAGACAGGGTCTTGCTAAGTTGCTGAAAGTCTTCCTACATCGCTGAGGCTGTCCTCAAACCTGTGATCCTCATTCCTCAGCCTCCCAAGTGCTGGGATTACATATAGGACAATTGAAGGGCTCTACATCCCTTTGACCCCTACTGTGTGCCAGGCAAGGTTCTTGATGCCCATACACACATTTCCATGGTGCAATGCTCATATGGCAAATGAAGTAAAACCTGCTCAGAGAGGTTACCTAGCCTTTTCCATGGCCATCATTTTCCTTGTTAATTTGAGAGCATGCTTTAGTTGTTTCCGTTTCCATGTTAGAGCTGAGGAATGGATGTCAGGGAATTCAAGTGGCTTGTTCATGGTTGCATTTCAAGCAAAGGCGGAGTCAAGCCATGCTCATTCCTGGTCTGGGGCTGTAAGAGGGGCTCTTGGCTACCCTGCTACTCAGGGGGTTGGTGCAGAGCCGGAGGCATGGGCCTCACCTGAGACCCTGGTAGACCTACACTCTCAGGCCCTGCTTGCGGAGTCAGGCTGTGCCTCTTAGCAGCCTCCTCCGCACAGTGACTCCTGTGCAGTTATTCTGTGTGCAATGCGCTGGGTTCCCTGCTCTGCAACCCCCAGACAAGTCAGCAACATGATGAGCACTTCAGTGTTTCTAAGGCGGCCGATGACTGTCCCCAGCAGGTGCCATCTGAACTTTCCTCAAGCCACCTGGGGTTGATAGACGCCCTATCCCTGGCCACACCCCCCACGCCCATACCCCACATATAGAACCATCACATCCAGGCAGGAGTGGATGGCTAATTCACTTTTCAATTGAACTAAACCACATGAAGTCATACTAACCCTTAAAAGCTATTGCTGATTCCAGCGCGGAGGGGCTGCTCGTTCGTCTCTTCCAGGAGAGCCTCTCTGCAAGCTCTCAAGTGCCAAGAGGCTCCGTCCACTCCCAGATCCCTAGGAACCCTGTGCCTGCCCTGGCCTCCTTCCTGCTGCGCACCTGGGATTTTGCTGAACAGCCTGTTTCCCGGAAGGCTTCATTATTTCAATCTCATTATCTCTAAATATGCTCGTTATCGTCTGGATAAGACCTGATTGCAAGGCTGTCTTCCACAGTCACTCTCTTTCCTGTCATTTTCTGGAATATACACAGCACAGTGTGAAAATAGACTGAGCCTGCACCCTTCCACCCTGGGGTTGGATGGAAACTAGGGGGAAACACATGCACTCTTTGAGGGACTGTGTGGATATAGATGTGGCCCATGTGCACGGTGGGGATCAGATGGTAATATTTCAAGCCTCAAGAGGTTGTTTAACATTTCATAACTATTTTAGCAGTCTTGCCTAACTATGGCTTTGGAAAAAGCAATGCTACCTATAATTTTGTATGATAGAGAAGCCTTCATAATTGGTAAGACTGGAATAGCTTCTTGGCACAGCTCAAGGGTGAGCCTTTTAAGAAGCATCAATGATTCATTTACTCAACAATATTTAGTTGGCGCCTATTATGCACAAGGCACTGTCTACGATCTGGGAATACAACAGGGGACAACACAGACAAAATTCCTTACTCTGATCATGCATGTATGGTGCGCCTACTGGGAACAGGAGAAAGGGCAATACATAGAGTTCTCAATGATGACTGGACTGAAGAATCATTTGAGAAGTTTTTCAACTTATGGAAGACTGAGCAGTCACCCCAGGATGACTCAATTAGGAGCACCAGGACTGGGGGCTCAGACATCAGTATTAACAAAATGAAAGCAAAAAAAAAAAAAACTTCCAATATGTCAAATGTATTCCCAGGGTTAAAAACCATTGGACCATGTGATATTTGGGGATCCTTAACAGATCTATAAGTTTAGGAGGAAAAACATACCGAATAGAGTTTGTGAATTCTAGGAAGATAAATGTATTGAATAGAGTTTATAAATAGGAATTTCATGTTTCTGTATAGTGATTTTTGGGGGGGGGCACGGCTTAAGAATGTCTAGAGAAATGAAAAAAATAAATCCAGCTTCATCAAGCTAGATATTGAGAAAAATATCCTTATGGATTTATATTCCTATAATTTTGTGATTTCCGTCCCTTTGGGAAGATACCCAGGAGTAGTATAGCCGGATCATATGGTGGATCCATTCCCAATTTTTTGAGGAATCTCCACACTAATCTCTGTAGTGGCTGCACTAATTTGCAATTTGGCATTAAACTAAAAAGCTTCTGCTTATCTAAATAGTTTTGAAATCTGTATTCTTTACAAAAATGGCAAGAAAATAAAGCAGATGTTTGGTGCAGACACATTATTTTTTTCTGAATATTTTAATGTGTGCTTAGTTGAATCTGTGGGTGCAGCACCGTAGCTACAGAGGGTCTACTGTAGCTCCTTTGGTGGGAGCTCTGGTTGCCTGGAAAAGACCTTGTGTTTATGAGATTAGGAGGCAGAGAGACAATTCATGGGCAAAATGATAGTGTTAATAGTCTGCCAAAACCAGACAGTACAGAGAAAAGAAAATTTGAGGCTAAAGGATAAGTAAAAGGGGATAAGAAGCAGAAAAAAAGGAAACGATGTCTCAATAGATGTGTTATAGTAGGCTTAAGATGAGAGAAAGGAAAAACCAGGAGAAAGTAGAGCCCAGGCCAGCCATGCGCTTTCGTGCCTCAGGGGCAGGAGGCCCAATCGCCACTCACTCCCTGATCCTCTTCCTCCAGCATAACTCTGGCTTCTGCCCACTCTGTTCTCGCCAGCGTGGACATGACCTCCTGAGCTCCAGGTTACTGTCTTTGAAACACAGTGAGACTTAATCTGGAAGGCAAAGCTGGATGGCTTGGTGCACGTGGCAGTACCGTGAAACCTGGGATGGCTCTGGCTTTAGAGATACATAGCACTACATGAGGCCAGCAGAGAGGCTGGGACGAGAAGAGAGGGGAGGGAAGGCCCCCACAGAGCCCAGCAGAGTGGGTTTGGTAGGTCAGTGGGGATGCTGTGAAAACAATTTCAGAGGAGGCAGGAAAGCCCACCCTCCAGGAGCAACTTTCTGACTCTGGATTTTAGCCCCCTATTTCTCTCTAACATTTATATCTCCCACCGTGAGAGGCAGGGTCTGGACCCACTGAGTTCAGCCCTAGATGAGTCTAACAAGGGGTGGCTCCTGGCCTCCTGCCCGTATGGGTGTCTCCAGCCACAGACTCCGGCGTGACCTGCTGCAAGTGTGTGAATCAGGACAGGCGCGTGTGGGGGGGACGCTCCAGATTCTAGTCACTCTGGTTGACTTAGCTCTGTGGTGACTATTCTTTTTTTTTAAATGTGCTTTTATTGGTGCATTGTAGTCTCACATCACAGTGCACATCAAGTTGACAGTAACATACATGCACACAGCCTTTGGTGCCCCCCTCCCCCCAGTACAGAGTACTGAGATTGACCTTGGTATATTCTCATATGTACACATGGCCAATGGTAGTAATTCCATTGATGAACTTCATTCTTCCCCTTCCCCTTCCCTTAGACCACTTCCCTGGCTCCACTGAGGCTTCTCCACCATTGTCTGGAGTCCCTTTTGTATCCCCACTACTCCCTAGCTTGTGCAAATTAGAGAAAACACATGGCCCTTCTCATTCTGTGATTGGCTGATCTCACTTAACATAATGTTCTTCAGGACGATTCTTTAAGACAGATTCGAGGTCCAGGTTACCGCTCAGCCAGCTAGTAACACACACTTACCCATAGCTTAAAGATCTAGTCCAGAATGTGTTTATACCACTTTTAAAACTCTGAGTAATATTTTCTACTCAGTAAAATGAGACTGTCAAACCAGCTGTCACTTAGAGACTCCGGGTCTCTCAGTAGTTCTCCAGGATGAGTTGCTAATATGGCGCATCAAACAATTCTTTCTTGCATGAAATCCGTAGTATAAATATCTAAATAATGAACTAAGGTTCTAAAGAGAACTGAGGAAGTGTGTGTTTCCTAACTTGTTGTGGGTTCCTACACCACCAACTACCCTCTGGTTTCCATCCTTATTAATCTTTCTTCATTTCTTTCTTGTCATTCTTCTACTCTCCCTTCCTGTGTCGAACTCATGCCTTCTGATAAGGGCACATCCCTAGTCCTCCGTCTCTCCTTTTACTGCTCCATGTAATCTTTGAGCATTCCCAAATTTACACTCTCTATTTTTGTTTCACACAAATTAAAAATGTTTTTTCACATATCTATTCATAGTACTAGGTTGATAAAATTCCCTTGGAAAAAGTTTTCTCTAATCTCCTTCTTCTGCATACCTGGTATTTATTTTGACTATGGTTAATTAAAATGTACTATGTGCTGGAGACAGGGTATAAACTGGGGATATGTCACACACAGCTTCCATCTTTCCAGAATTGACAGTCAGAGGAGGGAGACGAATAGTGTGTGAATACTAGGTACACAGAGAATTCAGGAGTGTAGAGTATGAGATTTGCTGGTTGGTAGGATGGTCAAGGAAGGGATTTCTGAGCATGTGGTGTATAAGCAGACAGGGACTGAGAGGATTCCAAGGAGCTAGCTATGTGAAGGAAAACACAAGCTAATTCACGGCAACTGCATCAGTCTGTGTAAAACACCAGGGTCAGCCAGGCACAGTGGCACATGCATACAATCCCAGTATTTGAGAGGCTGAGACAGAAGGATCACAGGTTCAAGACCAGCCTTGGCGAGTTAGTGAGACCCTGTTTAAAAATAAAAAATGGAATACTACTGGGGGTGTAGCTCAGAGGTAGAATCCCCTTGGGTTCAATCCCCAGTGCCAAGAAAACAAAATCAAAATGCTGGGATCTTTTCCAAAAAATGTGTACAGTAAAGCAGATTTTGATGGGAAACTTAGAGAAGGAGGGCTATGAAGAAACATTGATCTCTCTCCTACCAAAGATGGTAGACTCATGTGTTCATTTACAGTCCTGACCCTCTGTGGGCTCATGTCCTCTGTCATGTCTCCTTGTCTATACCCAGCCGGAAGCCACCATGGGGTCGCCGTCTTTCCTGACAAGCCACTCTCCCCCTCCAGTAGCCTTTTATTGAAAGGCACAACTGCCATAAATAAGAGTCCAAACCAGCTACTCCAGTCGTTCCTGACTTTAGCTCTCTTAGCTACCAATGTCTAATCTGATGTCAGTTCTCCTCATTGTATTCCTGAATGCCTTAGGAACCTGACGTCCTTTTCTCCACCTGGACTTGCACTGGGTTCTGGGCTCTCATCAACTCTCTTCTTGCAGTCTTGTTCCAGCTGGTCTGGTCTCAACGTTGGTCTTTTCACTACAATCTATTGCTCTGCTAATACCACTAGGGAAATCTGAGGGAATCCTGCTCCTGCCTAAGAGTGCTCCTTAGAGGGTCAGGGAAAATGCCTCCCAAGGCTTCTAATGTATTTTCCCAGCATCTTTCCCTCCCTTAGGGTATCCTTTATACTCACCCACAATGGACTTCTCTGTGGCTAGGGCATAGCACCCCCTTTAATGCTACTGTGCCTTTGTATTCAATCTTCTGTTTCCAAGATCTGTTCTTATCTCCCTACAAGGTGAGTGCCATTTCTTCCTTAAAGGTCTAACTGACCTGTTTCTTCCCCTGTAATGTCTGTTTCTGACTTTCTTGCTCCCCCATCCACACTTGCATTCTATTGTATTTATCAACACAGTTTTCTTGCCTGAATCTTTCCCATGCAGTCCTAAGGAGCAGTGCTAATGCGCATCTATCTTTTATGCAGCACCTAAAATAGCACCTTAGATGAAATAGAACTTAATGTGCCTTCATTAAATTAATAATATATGATTAGACTGTAGGAAGCAGAAATGCACTGGAACATCCCCTCCAAAATGATTATGCAGAAGTAAACCTTTCCCTGTGCCACTATGAAAATTATACAAAGATATAATGATATTAGAACTGTATATGAGAAAAAAGTCCCTATCAAAAAATAGATTGTGTCTTTATATTATAACCCTAGTAAATGCTGAGACTCTGTGACTCGGTCTACACAAGAAATCGGATAGAAGGAATCACAGTAGAGATATATAAAAACAATAAAAGGGCATTTATGCTAATATCCAACTGAATATCTCAGAGAAGAGTGAAAGGAATTGAATTCATAGTAGAGCCACATCTCTCTAACCACATGCCTCTGTTTCTCAGTCATTCCCACCCCACTCTTCCACATACCCAATCCATTTCTGTCATACATAATATTTATTTATTAAATGTATATACTCTGTACCATTTAATAAATATATATAATTTATTGAATATATTTATACATAATGTATATTTTTAACAGATAGAAATAGGTTGAGTATGTGGAATATATGGGTGTGTGTGTGTGTGTGTGTATACACCTGCCTCCCTTTTTACAACTTTTTGGTATAGAAATTTTTGCCTTTTTTATACCTTCCATACATATGCCCTTCTTCCATTCTCGCCCATCCTTTATTCCGTCCTCTCCCTGATTCTAAACTACGTGTAATCTGGAAACAAAGCCAATGACAACTTTTCTTTATGTGAATGAGAAGAAGGACTCAGACACAAACACCTTTACCCAACTCATAAATCCCTTAAGCAAATTACAATGGGTAAGCCGGGCATGGTGGTGCATGCCTGTAATCTCAGTACTTGGGAGGCTGAGACAGTTGGATCCAGGCTCAAGACCAGCCTCAGTAACTTAGTGAAACTCTTAGTAGCCTAGTGAGATCCTCTTTCAAAACAAAAAAAAATTTAAAAAGGCCTGGGGGTGTAGCTCGAAGGTAAAATGTCCCTGGGTTCAATCCCCTGTACCAAAACCAACCAACCAACCAGCCAAACAAACAAAAAACCATAAAACAATTGGTGTTTGTTTGACTATGTATAATTTTTTAATGGAATTAGCTAAAGTTCTAAATGGAAAAATGATAAAACACATAACATACACTGAATTTAATTGCTTTGTAAGACCTGAACAATATATATTTTTTTCTCTTTTAATGGTACTGGAGATTGAACCCAAGGGCGTTCTATCTCCAGTCCTATTTTATTTTTTATTTTGAAACAGAGTCTTACTAAGTTACCACATGCTAGTTTTGAATCTGAGATCCTCGTGTCTCAGCCTCCCAAGTACTGGGATTACTGGTGTGTGTCACCGTGCCTGGATGAACAATATCTTTCTAAAATTGTTTATAACACCTAATTTCCTGACTCTACATTTACATCATCTCAACATAAACAGTCAGGTGTGAATTTATAGTTATTTTTCTCTAATCCAGTTGCATAAATATAAACAGAAATTCCTTTGAACACGTATTATCTCTTGCAGTAGGAAGCCGGATATAATCAACGAATGTGGCTTTCTAGTTGTTTTATTTATTTTTTTTTAAACTTTTCTTTCCTTTGCAACTAGTGAGAGCAGAAATCAGGACTCCTTTTTTTCCCCTAACGTTGGGCTATTCTCCCACCATAAAATTCCTCTTCTATCGCAGGTCATTTAAGAAAACAGCAGGTAGAGACTTCAAATCAGTTTATAATTGCTTTCAGCTTATGGCTGGCTCTTTGTTGTTTAGATTTTAATTTTTGATTTCTCAAGCTGGCCTGAGTGCTTAGAGGTGAGCATGGGACTCTGGCTGGCTGCAGCGCGTGTTGTTTGAAGCCATCTGTTTGGATGGGATAAAAGATGACTCTTCAGGTGTCACTCTCTTCACTGTTGAGAGGCAGGATGGCAGTATTTCTTCTCCAGTCATCTCCTCCCCTTGCTTTTCCCATCAGTTCCCCCATTCAGTGCATGATCCAATTAATGTCAGCGACAGCGAATTTGACAGCTTGCCAACACAGGTGTGTTGCAACCACTCCGCTTTCATTTGTACTCCCCCTTCTCTCTGAAGGAAGAGGAAGAGTGCATTTTCAATCATAGAGCAAAGAATCTGCCGGAATATTTCTGATGTCTTTTTTTTTTCTGGGGGGGTGGGGTGGGGTGAGGAGGAGGGGAATAAACCTTGGGAAATCTAACAAAGAAAGTAATTTATTTTGTAAGGCAAATATTGATTCACAGCTTTATTATCATATCTAAAGCAACGAATACTTGCAAATCAATTTCATGGTAGACATGTGCTAAGTACATAGTATTTTCCAGTGGATGTGTATTGTACCAAGTTTCAAAGACAAGCAAGACTTACTTCAAAGGGCGTATCAACTAGCAATGAAGACCGAATTCCATAAACAGCAGATAGACAAGCATAAATAGAAATAAAAGCACAAATAAGCACTAGAGAAAAATATATATTGGGATACTGAGGCAAGAAGGAAGAAGTCACTTATTCTAATAAGGGTCATGAGAAAAAGCTTGCACAGTGGTCATGCTATCCAGCTTGGTTGCAGAAGAGAGGTGTACAGGTGGAGGAATCAGGCAACAAATATATATAAATATATATATATAAATATATATATATATATATATATTTATATATATATATGTTGCCCAAGATGAAATATATATATAAATTTATATATATATATTTATTTATATATATATTTATATTTATATATATATATTTATATATATATATATTTCATCTTGGGCAACATTCAGAGACACAAAATATCATGCTCATACTAGGCAGGGATTATTTCATTGAATCTAAGGCTAGGAAGGAGTAGAACAAATGACTATGAATTAGGTATAATTCAGGGAAGATTATTCTATGCTGTGTTGAGAAATTTGCATCTTGTTTTGAATGCAAGGGAGAGCCACTAAAGGTTTCTGAAACACTGTTATCTGATATGCTCTGGTTTAATAAGGGAATGGATGAAAATGAAATGAGATGTGATAATAGAGGTTTGGGCCCATAGAGCCACGTGATGTGATACATCAGCAGAAATCAAGCAGTGATTTTAGTTATTTTACAAACATATAGTGAGCACCTCCTTTGTGCCAGATGTTGAGGAGAACAAATGCGTTCAACAAGGCTACGTCCCTGAAGAAGCTCACAGCCCAGTGGAGAAAGCTAGACATGTCAACATGACTATAACAGTACTACTTGGCAAATTGCTTGTTGGAGTTCTGAGAAAAAGCTGAAGTCATTGCCATGGAAAGTCTGGGAAATGAGTTGAAGGAGATAAGCTTCCAATGTTCCTGGTCAAGTAGGACTTTTTTTTTTGCGGTACCGGGGATTGAACCCAGGGGTGTTCTACCTCCACGCTACGCCCCCGGCCCTATTTTTTATACTTTATTTTGAAACCGGGTCTCACGAAGTTGCGGAGGGCCTCACTAAGGAGAGAGAGAGAGAGACAGGGAGAGAGAGAGAGAGACAGGGAGGGAGGGAGAGAGAGAGAGAGAGAGAGAGAGAGAGAGAGAGAGAG
>PVJS01006174.1:0-39119 GCA_004027185.1 Glis glis | reverse complement strand
TAATGGGGAACAAGAATGTCTTGCTCAGATGGAACAGGCAAAATGAAAAAGTTTCAAGAGATTCTTCTTGAAAAATAAGAGCGAAACATGACATTGTTAGCTGAGATAATGAAGAATAGATTTGGAAGGCTGTGTTGCATTTGGAGTGTATTAAAGTGGAAATGACATAAGGCATTCAAGCAGCACTAATAGGTAGCTAGAGATATGTGGGTCTGGGACTCAGGAAAAAGAAGAAATATAAAGATGCTGATTCAAGGGTCACCATCACACACATGGTAGAATTGGGAAAAATCTGAACTCAAATAAAGCAAATTTGTAAATATAGGAGAAGAGAATACTAAGGAAAGCACAAGCCACAGGAAGACTCTGAAAGGAATAGTAATGGAGAAGGAGAGTTGGAAGAGAGGCATATCAGAGGCCACAGGGGAAGAGAGTTTGAGACATAAGGTGAGCAATTTATTTGGTTGGTCCACAGACCACTCCAGAAAAATCACTTCTTCTAGATTATCAGCAGAGGATTTCAGATTTAAATGGCAATTTTAATTCAGTAGTGAGTTCCTTAAAGAACGTGGAAACAAAACATAGCTGTCTCTCAGTGTCTGTGGGGGATTGGTTTCAGGATCCCCTCTCTTGGATACCAAAATCTACAGTCTCAAGTCCCTTATATACAATGACACAATATTTGCATCTAACCTGTGTACATCTTCCTATATACTTTCAATCATCTGTAGATGATTTATAATACCTAATACAACATAAATGCTATGTCAGTAGTTATTATAATATATACTATATATATACTATGTTCTTTAGGTAATAATAGGAAAAAAGTGTATACATTTTCGGTACAAATGTAATTTAATAAAATATGTTCCATCTTTGGTAGGTTGACTCTGCCATTGAGGAACTTATGGATTTCAAATGCCAACCCTATATAGTAATGTTCCAAAGTTGTTACAAAGTAAAGATGAATAAAGATCATTATTTAAGTGGGCAGATTTTTAAGGAGAAATTTTAGATGGGGTCACTTGAATAGAGTTTTAGGACTGGTTGAAGAATTGGGTAGAAAGAGAAAGCCTGAACATTCATCAGAGAGAGATACAATGACAGTATGGGGCCCTGGAGACCATGATGGATATTAATATTTCCCAGGAAGTATCAGCCTGGGTCTCTTTCCTGAGACAGGTGCAGTAGTGTAAGTCTGAATATGTTGTATGAGTCTCACTCTGAAGATTGGGGAGCATCAAAAGTTTACATCTACTCTATTTTCCCTGTAACACAGGAAAGAAAATGGTCTTATGAAATTAAAGGAATAGAGTAAAATGTTGAATTGAAGGAGAATTCTGTTAGTGTGAAAGAGTCATGGGGGTATATACTCAGAAGCATACTAGAGGATAAGAATAGAGAAACCAAACCATCCAACCAACCATGAACAAAATGAAGGGCCTTTGTGAGATATTTATTTAGGTATTGATTAAGAGTTCAGTCTTCAGAGTCAACAAGTAAGCTTCAATCTCTGATCTGGTCCTAAATTATTAGCTATGTGGCTCTGGACAAATAACTTAGCCTAAGTTTTCCCATAAGCAAAATGAGCATACAAGAGTGAGATAATGCAGATAGTTCTCTTGGAATAGGATTCATCTTTTAGAATTATCTTTTTATTATTCTAGAATTTATGAATCATGGTGACCCCCCTGAAGAAAAGTCAGATAACAACAGTGAGAAAGAGGAATTAGCATGACTGATCACCTAAGAAGGCTGAGCACAGAGCTTAGTCTTTGAATGAACATGGATTCGATAGATGTTTTTTTCCTGTGGTTTAGAGAGGATATTTCTATAGTTTGGGTATGAAATTTCCCCCAAAGGTGCATGTGTCAAAGGCTTGGTTCTCAGCTTGTCATTTATGGGAGGTGGTGGAATATTAAAAGTTGAGGCCTGCTGGGAGAAAGTTAGGTCACTGGGTGGGGGGACAAGTCTTTGAAGGGGATATTGGGACCCCACCTTCTTCCTCCCTCTCTCTTTGCTTCCTGGCCACCATGAGGTGAGCACCTTTGCTCTACTCCATGCTCCTTCCATGATGTTCTGCCTCACCACAGGCCCAAAGGTGATGGGCCAACTGATCTAGACTGAAACCTATGAAACCATTAGCCAAAATAAACCTTTCTTCCCTATAAATCAATTATCTTAGGTACTTTTTCACTGTTTGGGGAAGCTGGCTAACTAACTATGATGAACAACAATTTTTCATTGCCAGCCCAAAAGAACGAGTGATAAAAATTACAGTAGGAAATATTACTGATATAAAAATCATGAGAGAAAAATATATCCTACCAACTCCATAAAATAAATAAAATAAAAATAAACTATAAACAAACTATATAAAATAAACTCTATAAAATAGTAGTTTGTATATTGGAAAATGACAATTGGCAAAGGGAAAAATAGGCTACCATTTTTGCATGTATCCTTGAAGAATTAACTGAGTTATGAAGAGAGAGACAGAGGGATAGGTTGGGGAAGAAAAACAATTCACTGAAGAGGAATTGCTGGGTTCTGATCAATTTTTCTGGGTCATGATATAAATTTTTATGCAGCATATTTGCAATTCCTTTCGTAGGCAAAGTGGTGAGTGTGCTGATGGCCCAAAAGGGCTAAAGTGACTTCCTTCACTGCAGTCTATAAAATATTCCTAAACAAGAACTCACTCATCAAGTGAAAATTCTCCATTTCCATATCAAAGCAGGCATTTGCGCTAATGAGGTCCACTCTCTCAAGATGTAAAGAGTGAGTAGCACCATCTTCTACAGGTGTTGTGAAAGTCTCCCAGTTTAGGGAAATCTGTTTCCCCAATTTCTCAAATGTTCTAAATTATACAATAAATGCATCATTAGTGACGTGAGAAGGAAGATGAAGGTAGATGTCCTCAGGCTCCAATGCTCAGTGTATAAACCTTTGCACCTCCAACCACCCCTTCACCAAGTCCAGTGCTCGACTGACCCTCTCTCCTCCAGCTGCCTGGCAGCAGGCTGCTGCTTCCATTGCTGGTCTAAGCAACCAGCCTCTTTTGTTGGGATTACTGCTTTCTAACTAGTAGTTTTGATTCTATCTTTATCTTTCCTCAGTCTGGTCTCAAGAAGGCTGAGATTCATTTTTTATTTTTTGGAAACACAAAACATATTGCATCATTGCTCCTGAAATTCTCATGGTTTCCTTCAACTCTTGGAATTAAATCCAAATTTCTTATCCTGGCCTATACGGTCCCTACAGGAGGTGGCTGTTTGATGGAATCCATGGCGTCCTCCTTCTTGCCTCTGTAGCACATTGTACACATTTTGCTATAGTGTAGTCCATCCTCCCTTTCCAGGGTTTCTGCATCTGCAAAGAAGACTGACTGTGGATCGAAATTAGAGCTAGAATGGTTGTATCTATATCGAATTTGTATGGATTGTTTTTCTTGTCATTATTCCTAAACAATGCAGTATAACAACTATTTAAATATATAATTGGGTATTATTAATTTAGAGATGATTTAAAGTATAAAGGAGGATGTGCATGGGTTATATGCAAACACTAGGCTATTTTATATAAGGGACTTGAGCGTCTCCAGATTTTGTTAACGCATGAGGGTTCCTGGAAACAACTGCATGAAAAACCATGGGTGACTGTACTTGGCTTATGAGTTTTGTTATGTTTATATTCAGGATGTTTGGGTATTATTTATGGAATGCTGCCTTCATCGTTGCTCAATGAACCTTTTGAAGTCAGAAGATAGGTCTTATTTATCTTTGGTTCTTGGGACAACATATATTTGATGAAAATAATCTGAATATAGTAAATAACACAATGAGTGGCTGCCTCCTTGACTAAGCTCAGATCTTTGCTCCCTGATCACTCTTTCAGAGACCTTTCCTAGTGGTCCCTCTAAAATGACTCCCCTGTGATTCTATACCCTGAAGCCTGTTTAATTTTTCTTCTAAACATTTACCATGGTCTAACACTATAGTAAAGAGTTTTATATTATCTTTTATTCTCCCACTAAAATTTACAATCAACAGAGGCAGAAACTTATTTTTTTTAATTGTCTGTGACTGGGTTTTAAAACCCTGCTTAGTGAATAGTAGGTGCTTAGTAAACAGTTGTTGAATAGATGAGATACCTCTTCCCACAAGAAGCTTTTCCACATTGCCACCATGACATTAACATATTTAACAATGTATGGCAAGGGCACTGACCAATCAGGCTGGACAAAGTGATTGATCAGGAGGGATTTTGTCCTGTTTGTCATATGAGACAAGAGGAAAGCTCACCTTGCCTTTGAGGAAGTGATGATTCCATACCCCAGGCTCATAATGCATCCTAAACATCACTGTACCACGTATCTGTGATTATGGGTATACGCCCAAGTAGGTTATAAGCTCCCAGCTAGACTTTAAGACAAGGAATGTCATCTCGTCACATCTGCCACTGTAAATAGTGGCTTGAAATAATCTCTCAGTAAGTATTTTTTGAATGCTCTATAGGTTAATTAATTAATTAAGCTTTCTAAAACACCACTAAGCTGCAAGATATTTTTTGTGTGTGTTTTCCACAAAATTTGAGTAAATGCACAGTGTACACAAATACTTCAATAAGTCTAAGATTTTATCAAGTGATGATTCATAGAAGTGGTTTCCACAGTCGTTCACCTTGGGTAGTAAGACTTCAGAACCCTCTTGTCATTCTCTAGAGTATGTTTGGGCCGATGAGATAAACAAGGTCTCATTGTGCAAGAAAAGCAAGTTATCATTTTTATCCATGTCCCTCATTTGCCAAACAGAATGTTAGAAACAATGCCACTGATAAAGCTACATAAGAAACTAAATCTCCTACCTGATATTTATTAAATTTGTTGCCTTTAGCCTCTCCTGCCAAGTGTTTGAAATTGAGTTCCATTTTTTTTTCAACAAATGGTATCTCCTACCCTGAAAAGGAGTTAATGTTCTTGTAACCAATTTAAGGCCATCCCAGAGAAAAATAGGCGATTTTATTGCAAGAGTCTGTACCAAGAAAATTTTAATATTGAGAAGCATAGTGATAGATTGAAATTGGAACTTGCTTATGCTAACTCGTGCTAGAGAAAGGCTCAATGATACTGCTCTGTTGTTCTCTAAGAGTGCAAAACCGGGATGGAAAATAGCCACGGGAAAGAAAAAAAAAACACCTGAAAATTTCCAAAGTATCCTCCACTAATAGTTTTCCTCATGTGAAGAGGTAAACACAATCATTGCATCTCATGTGAATAGCTAACCAACAGCAGAACAGCAGAGTCATTATCCAAATACATTTTGCATTGACTTGCCAGAAGATCCTCCTGGACTATAAGGATCATGAATTCTAACTCAGTTAAAATACAAGGTAATAAACAAAGACTCAGAGGTGGTCATGCGACCACTGCAGGCAGACTTTTGAGTTTTGAGAAGAAATAGGATTGAGGAATTTTTTTCTTTTGGTGATACTGGGGATTTAGCCCAGGGGTGCTCTATCACTGAGCTATACCCTAGGACCTTCTTATTTTTTATTTTGAAAAAGGGTCTTGCTAATTTAACTTGAACTGGCCTCAAACCTGTGATCCTCTGTCTTAGCTTGCCAAGTACTGTGCCTGGCTAGGATTGGGAATTTTTGAGGTAAAGTCAGAAAAAGCAACCCAAAGCAAAGGTAATAAGATCTTTACACCTTGGTGAAATGTTAGTCTCTCAACCAGAAGCTTTCTCATAGTTTGGTAATTGTTGGATCTATAAAAGGGAAATACTTAAAGACATGTACTAAAGTACATGTATCATCAGTCATATGTACATCATATGAATTTATATTATCAGAATCCCCAGGATGAAAGACATTTTCCATGTGAAAAACCCTTCTTCATTTTTAAAATGATTTGGCCAGCTTGAGGGCACCCAAAGTCAGACTGTCCCTTCAGAAGAAAACTAACGAGCCAGGCGTGGTGGCACACGCTTGTAATCCCAGTACTTTGGGAGGCGGAGACCGGAGGATCCGAGTTCGTGGCCAGCCTCAGCTCTCTGTCTCTCTCTCTCTCTGTCTCTCTCTGTCTCTCTGTCTGTCTCTCTCTCTCTCTTTAGTGAGGCCCTCTGCAACTTCGTGAGACCCGGTTTCAAAATAAAGTATAAAAAATAGGGCCGGGGGCGTAGCGCGGAGGTAGAACGCCCTTGCGTTCAATCCCTGGTACTGCAAAAAAAAAAAAAAAAAAAAAGAAGAAAACTAACGATGTGGTAACATGCCTCCTGATTTCGATGGCATTTAGTCAGATAAATTTCTCGTTATCATTAGTAATACCCTATGTTTCCGAAACACTTCACAACTTTACCACATTTGAATAGAACCTAACTAGAGCCTTAGATGTTTTATAATCCATTTAATACATGAGAGAAAAGGTTTAGAATTGAAGCTTACTGTGTAAAATAAAAGAACTGGTAAGTGCAAAACCAACACCTCATCTGAAACAGGTTGGGGATCTAAGGAGTCTCTGGGGTAGTTTCCATTCCTTGGTGAAATAGGTTTGTTATCCATGTGAGACTTGAAGATCAAGTAACTCCACCCTGAAGCAAAATGAAGAGGAGGCTGAGCCTGTCTTTCACCTCCGCTTGCTAGTCCCTCTCCTTTGGCAGTCATGAATTTGGCCAAAATGTGGGTACTGAATTTTCCAATGTGCCAGATCCTGGGTTAGGTCACTTGCTATGCTCTTCGGCATTGTTCTCCATCGACAGCTACATTCTGCAGGTGACCAGGATTTCCATAATCCCAGATGTCCCTTCAGGCAGCCTGGAGCACAGGAATCAGCTGTCAAAACACACTTCTGATCACTTCCTGAATTATCAGGGGAAACTTATTTAACATCTCTAAGATATTGATTCCTAATTTGTAAATGGAGATAAAAATGCTTGGATTTCAAATTATCAACCCTCAAACCTATCCTTTTCTTCTCTGCATGACCATGGTGATATGAAAGCACATTAATTTCCAATCAAACATGATTGGAAATGACAGGGAACCTAAGGATGGCCTCCCCTCATTTTAGAAAAGAATCTTGAAGTCCCCAAATCCTTACCCAAAGGAATGAAATTTCAAGCATAATTTCATCTTCTTGGTAGGGCTGGGACTTCAGATAACACCATTCATTTCTACTGAAAAATTCATATTAGGCACCTACCACCTGTCAGGCATTGGGTCAAAGAAGAGTAAGATATGGTCTCTGACTTTGAAGAGTTTGTTGCAGCAATTTATCAGCCAACAACTATTCCTCTGCCCTACGCCTGGCCTGCCCTCTGGTACCCTCTTTAGTGAACTCATCTTTTGAGCTTCTCTAAAACTGTAGACAATAAAGGCTTATAGGAAACAAGCCCATCCTTCTTCCGTCTGTATAGAGCGTGCTGCAACTTCTTTACACTTACTCATTGTCTTTATGTTTCTTCTTACATGCAATGCTGTCCTCACAACTTCTCTTAAGACCACCCCAACCATTTCCTCTACAGCAGCTTATATACTCCTGGCTCCCCGGCAAACATGCAATTCTTGTATTGAATTAAGTTGAGTTGGGCTCCATGCAAATGTGCGCTATTTGGCATGGTTCCTAGTAGTAAGAACTGTTAAATGTTGAGACTGATATTCAAATCTGGCCACACGATCTAGTACTCCTGAGAAGAATTTATCTCCTGAGGTGGTTTCTGCCTGGCATGTTACAGAGCCACACTGCACAAGTATAGAGGAGCCTGTCATACTCTTTTTCTCTGAGTAGAATTTATTATCCACCAATCTGTTATTTGTTACTGCTTTAGCAGTAGGTCAACAACTTCATTTTTAATCCTAGAATCCTTAATCCTCTGCAAGGGAGTTGCTTTTTAAAGGGAAATTTCCACCAAGTTATGAAAGAGATACAGCTATTATTTTAATAATGTACTCAAAAGGATAATTGCTGGCCTACAACTGAAATCAGTAATTTTTCTAATAGGTCTTCCTATAGTGACTCACCCTTCAGGACGCCCCCATCTGAGATTTAGGACCATTTTGTCCATTTTAAGGTCTGTGGTACTTGTTCTCACAAAGCAGCCTTCTAAGAAGTCTCTCTGCCAGGAATGCGGTTTGAAGAAAGCATTTAAATATGTCTCTTCCATGTAGCACATCTCTCTACTTAATTAAGAAACAAACAAACAAAAAAGCACAAGAAAATATACTATTTGGGAGATTGAGATGGGAGGATTGCAGGTTTGCTGCCAGCAACTTAGTGAGACCCTGTCTCAAAATAAAATAGGGCTAGGGGTATATAGTCTGGAGGTAGACCACCCCTGGGATCCTTTCCCAGTACCACACACACGCACACACACACACAAAAACTATGACATTTTCAGAGAAAAAATACAATAACAAAGTCCTTCCTCATCTCCCATACTTGGTAGCCCAGGATCCTCACTGATGAAGTTACTCTTGTATTTTCAATCTCTTGCTAATGAGAACCTTGAGTTTTTCTTGACTGTGTAGCAACATATTATCTTCCTATGTTATTCATTTTGTATAATGTTTTTAAGAAGATCTGTCTTAAATGAGGTCATACAAAGTCAAGAGGAAACTCAGCAATTAGAATTCAATGGCATGATGAGTATGGATAGCTGACCTTTTATGCCTGTAAATATAGAGGGATGGGTTAGAAGCAACTCTTGAATGTTTCTAAGATGATATTTTCTCCCACTAAAATAAAAATAGATCTCTGAAAACCATTTTTACTTCATATTACCAAGTATTTTAATGTACTTTTAAGATTGTCTTCTTGGGAATGGGGTTGCTCTTGGTTAAATAATAACTACGTTTATCACATGCTATAGGAAGATCTCACAGCAAATACTTCAAGCGCAGTTGAACGGTAAGCTAATTCTATGCCTCTACTACCTTAAGTATTATAAGTCAATGAGGAAAAATTTTTCTTTGCAGTTTATTGTATTAGTTAATTTGGTATTCCTGAAAGTGCTTAAATCAGCATGTCTGCTATACTTTGTCTTTCCCCAATGTGCCCCATAGCTCACTCACCTTGAACCTGGGTCACTATCTCAGGCTTCCAGCAAATGCCATGGGACAATAGTGATGGATGGATGAAAGTTCCGTATGAATCTGCCTTGCATGAAACATCACATTTCACTCTACTCTTTTTTCATTGTTATATACTTTTGCTGTTTGCCCCATGCAACTAGAGAGAGGTCAAATTGGAAACAAATAGGAATTGAAGGCAGGTACTCAAGCTCTGAAGATAGTTAGAGTGAACAGGATGACATTTGTGTGTGTGTGTGTGTGTGTGATGCCAACTCACATTTTTTGTGCCTATTTATGAGAAAAAGTATTCCCATTGCACTTGACTTTCAGATAAGAGATAGTGGAAGGAACCTCAAGGTAATGATTTTAAATCTGAATAACTAGGAAGATGAAGGAGGTATAAACAAAAATTATTCTGATTGGGATACAGATTAGAGTTTAGTCTGAAAAAACATTGGGTATAAAGGTGATCCGCTAAAATACAAATTGCCAGATAACATATGGGATGCTCCGTTATATTTATAATTTTATTTATTTATTTATTTAATATTGTTTTTTTGTTTGTGTGTATGGATTAAACCCAGGGCCTCCTGGATGCTAGGCAGGTACTGTACCACTGAGCTATATTCCTAACCCGGCTACATTTATAATTTTAGATAACCATTTAGTGCCAGCATATTCCAAATATTGCTTGGTACACACTTATATTTCAATTTTATTTGTTGTTTGTTGGAGCACCAAACTAAAATAGGAACCTTGGCATTTTCACTTGCTCTATTTTCAGTTTGGCAACCCTAATTGAGATATTGAGATGTGGACAGAAAAAGGAAATAGATTGAAGCTGAATTCTAGGACTGAAATGTGGTTTGTGGTCACTCAATATCTGTTAACTGAACTAATATATCTCAAATAAGCAGGAGAAGCCCTGACTTTGAGAGCAGCTATCAGCAGTATTTAAACTTCTCAGGACGAGGGCAAGAGAAGAAATAATTTCCCAGCAAAAAACTATCTCTTGAAATGTGTATTTGTGTTGCTTTGATTTGAGGGATTTCTAAAATTAGGACCAGGCTCCTCTCCACTGAGGATGGCTCAAAAATCATCTTATCAAAAAGCAATAGATGATAAGTATTATAATACTCAGGGAATATGTAATAGAAATAAGGCTGAAAGAGATGAGGGGTGAAATTCAATGCCCTCATGCTGATTAGAAAAACGAAGAAGGGGATGCTGCCAAAAGAATTCAAGCTCAATGAAGTAGATGAGACACGCCAACCTATTACCAAAAACAGCTCAAGTTTTAGATGCCTCTAAACTCCACCATCTCATTGAGACTTAAGGCGCTGAGCTGGTTAACACAAAATCAGAGGTGAACAGAGATGAACGAGTGTACATGGGTCTTGGGTCTGGATGTAAGGCTGCAAAGTAGAGAGGCTGTCGGTCACAGGAATCAACAGCTGGTATGGTGTTGGACATACTGGTCTGTGGTTTGTCTTATATAGTCCCTGAAGCATCTTTTTAAAAATTTTAAACTTAAATGCTGAAGTTTTATTCTGCTTTATTTTGAAGTTTAACACCAGCTAGTGTTTGAAGGCCATTAAGGGAAAATGGAAGATGGGTACACATTGTTATTTCATCCCATGGGTTCTAGCAAGGAAACTATACCAAATAAAATACCTCAAGACAATGAAATCCCATCCTTAGCAGAACCTTTGATCATAAAAGACTAAATTATCAGGGACCCAAAGATGAGGTGAGTTTTGTTGGAGAGATGGGTGGGTTTTTAAATGTTAGTGTGAAGGGTTCTGGAGAAAATGAGGTATTTCATTCACTCCTCTGTGCATTGCTGTTGCCCCACTGAATACAGTGGGAGCAAGTCATTGCCGCCATTTCTAGTCGCTTACCTCTGAACAACACTGCACTGAGAACAAGAATTCACTTCGAAGAAATGACAGAGCATATACAAAGTAGACTTTCCAGGGGAGATCTTTTGGGATCAGGATTAACTCTAGCAATAATGACCATGATAGTGAAGACGATAGCTAGCATTTATTGAGTGTTGAGCACTAGAGTCTATCACTGAACACCGCTGGTAACTCTTTGATATGTCACTATTCCAATTTACCTGTGAGAACACTGAGACTTCCTGCAATGAAATGCTTCACCATCTGCAGGTGCCCTGTGGGTCCTCAAGCTTGGTACCTTGACCATTTGAGTTGGGAGTGGACTTTGGAGTGGACATCATCACCAGTTTCTCTTCTGTCAAAAGATGTAAGGAATGCTAAAAGAATATTTCAAGCTACTTACTACTTTGTCTCTACTGATATTTCATTAGTAAACATTTCTAAGATTTTTAAAGTTAATAACTAGTTCATGAAAAGAGAGAAACTGTATTTTGACTAATAACCCATGAATATATATGCAAGGATAGACTAACAACTTTGTGGCTATTGAGGCTGCTTTCTGCTTTTTTTTTTTTTTGTGGAACTGGGGATTGAACCCAGGGGCATTCTACCTCTGAGCTACACCCCCAGCCCTATTTTATTTTTTTATTTGGAAACAAGATCTCACTAAGTTGCTGAGGGCCTCGCTAAGTTGCTGATGCTGGTCTTGAACTTGCGATCTTCATGTCTCAGCCTCCTAGTACTAGGTTTACAGGTGTGTGCCACCACGCCTAGCTTCTGCTTTTAAAAACAAGCCTGTCGTAACCAGCAGCCACATGAGGTCAGGCTGCAGTTGACTGTGGCAGAAAAGTAACATAGCTGAGTTATAAAACTCCAACAAACAGAGAGCCCAAGTCAGCATGAAAGTTCAGCCAGTCCTGCGTGTTATGAATGTATAAAGAGTAACACATAATCCTACTGTGGGGACCTCCTCAATGGGTATTCTCAGTGCACTGCAGCCTGGAGAGCCTTTGCAGAACCAATCTGTTTATCTCTTCATTTGTTGGCCTGCAGAAGCGCACTGCCAGCAGACAGTGGCCCCTTGGGTGCGAGGATGCCGATCGCCGGAACTTTCCTAGAGAACACGGAGAAATGCCCCCTGCTCCAGCATGGTGACTTTGAGGACAAAGTGCTTACACTGGAATTTTCTTATCAGTTCCCAAGTTGGCAGGAATCCCCGTGCTGAATGCTATCGCTTATTAAAGATTGAAGGTGAATCCTTAGTCTCCAAATAGTTATAATTCCGATGACTTCACACAGCCTTTGTAAAGAGAATTTCCTGTCAATTATATCTGCTGGGCTTTAATAACTTCTTTTCTGCCACTCTTCCTGGAATAAGTGCTGTTTTGGACTGAGCGCTCCCTTCCCAGAGTGGGGCTCCCTGTTCTTTCTCACTGCCCGACACCCCCTCACAGCGCTGGGCTAACCTGAGACTTCCCTCGCTTCTGGTCTAACCTCCGTCATTATAATCTGTCACCTATTTAACTCTTCTAATGAGTTGAGCCTTGTGAAATTGCCCACAGTTGACTGTTTTTGACCTACAAAAATGGTCATTTCTGATGGTTCGAGGCCATACTTGTAGGATTCAGGTTTCCTTTATCTTTTTTGCTTGCTAATACTAAGCCTAGCGTGGTGTCCCGTGAATCAGGCAGAAAGTCTGTCATCTTCAAAATCAATCTCTAACGTTCCTAAAGTCCTTCCACCAAATCTTCAAGGGCAAACTGCCTCTCACGCACACTTCCAGTGTTGGGGTTTTAGGAAAGGTATTTATTTTCAGTCTTTCAGGCAATTTTAACGTTGCAGGATTCAGTGTCTGCAGCAGAAACTGTCGACTTTGTGTGTTGTGTGCATGGCACCGAGGCCAAGGTGAGCCTGTGAATTACTCAGAGACACAACTTAAATTATAAATTTTCAACACCCTCTTTCCACCAGGTGCCTAATTCCCAGCACTGTCAATGCTCAGCATCTGCTAAGTGAGTACCCGTGAGCCTGTGCTGTTTCCTCTCCATAATGTTTTTATTTTTAATATTTGTGATCGACACATAATAATTGTACATGTGTAAGAGATATCATTTGATGTTTCCACACATGTGAATGTTGAATAATCCTCAAATCAAGGTAAGTGTATATATCTCCTTATTTCTTTATGGTGAGAACATTCAAAATCCTGCCCTCTAGTTTTCTGAAATATGGAATTCGTTATTATCATCCATAGTCACTCCGTGCTCAATAGCACACCTGAACTTCTTACTCCTCTAAATGTAATTTAGTGACCACTGATGAACCGCTCCCCATCTCTCCCTCTCTCCTACTCTCCCCCGGCCTCTGGTAGCTACCATTCTACTCTCATCTTCTATTGGGTCAACGCTTTTAGATTCCACATACCAATGAGATCTTGTGGTACCTGTCTTTGTGTGTCAGGTTTATTTCATTTAACATAATGTCCTCCAGTTCTATCTGTTGTTGTAAATGACAGGCTTTATCTTTTCTATGGATAAATAGTATTCCACGGTGTATAAATACCCCATTTTCTTTATCCATTCATCAGTTGATGGACGCTGGGGTTGATTCCATTTCTTGGCTATTGTGAATAACGGCTCCCATGTTCCTCGCACATGTGGGAATTTAAGTGTAAGGAAAGGGGCTGGGAATCCGCATCCTGCCTCCATGTCATCCAGTGAAGGGAGAGGAAGGAGGAGATCCCACTGCAGAAAGCTGCACTATATCTGTGCTTCCTGTTCTTTGCACCAGCGCTCTGGCAATACCAGTGTGATCCTGCCCTGCTCTCTCTTCTCCTCGTGCCTCCTCTAGCAAGACCTTCGCTGCGCTCACTTGCTGAGAACTGAGGCTCCATATCCATAGCACGAGGCAGACCTGCCTGTACTAACAGCAGCATCAGGACCGCCTCGGCCTCCTGTTCAGAGGAAAGCAGAGCCCAGCTGGCCGTGCTCGACCCATGTGCATAGTCTGAAGGAGCACAGTCATTCAGACAAGTGTTTTAGAGTTTATGTAAGTAGAAGATATTTTTTAAAACATATTAAGGCCAGGCATGGTGGTGCACGCTTGTAATCCCAGTACTTTGGGAGGGGAAGACCGGAGGATCCGGGTTCTCAGCCAGCCTTAGCGCTCGCTCTCTCTCTCTCTCTCTCTCTCTCTGTCTCTCTCTCTCTCTCTGTCTCTCTCTCTCCTTAGTGAGGCCCTCCGCAACTTCATGAGACCCGGTTTCAAAATAAAGTATAAAAAATAGGGCCGGGGGCGTAGCGTGGAGGTAGAACGCCCCTGGGTTCAATCCCCAGTACCGCAAAAAAAAAAAAATATTAATATAAGCTTGACCTTGAGTACATTCTACAGTGGAAAACACGGGTTAAATTTTATCCTATTAAGACTCCATACCATAAGGACTTTTTTAGTAACCTTTAATGGGGGGTTCCGTATTTTATTGCCAATGACAGAAGCCTTTTAGAAATGAAATAGCCTTGATGTGGGACCACTAGCTTTCCAGAGTGGATATGTACTTTTTCTGTCTATCTATCTTAGGACACTTTTGCTTGGAGATCTATCTTAATATCTTAGAAGACACAATGTCCTTGGGCTTTTTTTTTTAACTGTGCCAATAACTTTTAAAAGCTTAGAAACTGATATTTTGAAGAGGCAGTTTTAAAGGTAGCCATGTCTCTCTAGCGAAAATTTCGTTTTATACATTTACCTCTATAAAAGGCATGAAAGGGATGGTAAAGCCAAGGGGGTTGTTGGCCTTAGTAAAAACTGAGCAATTTCTTTTTATTTATTAAAGCATCTACTTGTGGTTAAATTCACAAAGCAAGATTATGTCCATATTATGCCATACTCTCCATTTTATTTACAACAGAAAGCCTCGATTTAGTCAGTTTTCTGATTTCTTACAGAAGTTGACAGGACACTACTGCTCCCAGGCACAGTAGCACATGTGTTTCAGCTGTAGTTCCCATCCCTGGACCACTCTACCATCATGCTATGCAAAAAGACGCATCAGCTTCTGTGGTAGAGGAAGAAATACACTCGGTCTCTGTCCTGGGTTCCCTGGCACAGAGCACACAGAGCTGCTAAAACCCTTGAAATGTCCAGAGTGAGCGGAATCACTCTAACAATCTCTTTAGATCACATTTCAGGTGTGATGCTAATTTATGCTAATGAGATGATAGAGGGTGGGGCCCCTGAATTCCCAGACTACCTCAGGATGGGGCTTTTCACAGAAAAGAACAAATGGTTTAGACAGTTGGAAGTTTCAACCCCACCCATCAACCCCGGGAAGTGGGGATACTGGAGATTAAGTGCTATGGAAACTCCTGAACAAGATTTGAGGAGCTTCTGAATAAAATAGGTGGAGACATCCATGTACCAGGAGAGCAGTGTACCCCAACTCCACAGGTGGCAGGAGCGCTTGTTCTGGGGTCCCTTCTAAGGAAGACTTGGCCCTCTGCACCTCTTCATCCGGTTGGACATTTGTAGCCTTTAAAATAAACCGGTAAACATGGCTCATAAGATTATGAGCCATTTGACCAAATTATGAAGTCTGAAGAGGGAACAGTGGGGTGCCTTGGTAGCCTGAGGTTCAGCCCCTGGCTGGGGTAGCCAGGACTTGCGATGGTGTCTACGATGAGGCCGTCTGTGGGTCTGCCTTAAGCCAATGGCGTCTGATGCCACTTCCAGGTAGTTAGTATCCGTGTTGAATGAACTGCTGCACAGCTAGTTTAGTGTCTAGAGAGTTGGAGAATTGGCCATTAGTGTCAGAAAGCACACTAAACCCGCAATATCACTTTTTTTTGGTACTGGGGATTAAACCCAGGGACATTCTACCTCTGAGCTATACCTCCAGGCCTATTTTACTTTTTCTTTTGAAACAGGGTCTATAGTGTGTTTCCCTCCACCCTCCTCCCAACTCCCTCAGTTAGGTCACCTTCTTTGTCCATCTAAAGATTTCTTCTTCTTCCCTTCTAAGTCCCATTCTATCTAGCTCCCACAGATTAGGGGGAACATCCGATTTTTTACTCTTAGTGACTTACTAATGTCACTTAGCTTGATGTTCTCTAGTTCTCTCCATTTCCCTGCAAATTATGTGATTTTGTTCTTCTTTGTGGCTGCGTGAAATTCCATTGTGTACATATCCCATAGTTTTGTCATCCATTCACACTATAGCACATGATGTACATACACAAACCTATAAGACTCAATCACTATCCGGAGCATGAAAGGGAGGGAAGGGGGAGGGAATAGGGTGGTACTGGAGGGAGGGCTAAATGTGCAATGTGTGCATGTATGATGTTCATACCCTGACATATATCAAAATGTATAATTACAATGCACCAATAAATGAACATAAAAAAAGAAAGAAAAGGGTCCCACAAGTGTGTTTTCAAATTGTAATAACTACTCATTAAGATATAGTTAAAATGTATAAATATGTAATCTAGTATATAAATATGCAATTAAAATTTATAAGTACATATTAAATTATAAAAAAAAGAAACAGGGTCTAGTTAAGTTGATGAAGGTCTCATTAAATTGTTGAACCTGGCCTTGAATCTGTGATCCTTCTGTGTCAACCTCCCAAATACTGGTATTACAGGCATGCGCCACCATACTGGGCTTGTAATATCACTTTGATTTGAAATTAAGTAGATCTAGAAGCTTTGGGGAAAGAGTCCTCATGAGGAGGAACACTGAGCCATCCTGAGAATGGTGAGTGATGAGCCGGGTGTGGTGGCGCACGCTTCTAATCCCAGTACTTGGGAGGCAGACACCGGAGGATCCGGGTTCGCAGCCAGCCTCAGCTACTTAGTGAGGCCCTCTGCAACTTCGTGACACCCGGTTTCAAAATAAAGAATAAAAAAATAGGGCCGGGGGTGTAGCTCGGAGGTAAAATGTCCCTGGGTTCAATCCCTGGTACCGCAAAAAAAAAAAAAAAAAATTAAAAGAATGGTGAGTGAGTGATTTTGGTAGAATGGGCTCCTTAGCTATGCGACATAGACTTGTACCACCTGCTGTTTTAGTCAGCTTTTGCTTTGCTGTGACCAAAAAACACCTGACAAGAACAACTTAGAGGAGGAAAGGTTTATTTGGCTCACAGTTTCAGAGTTTCAATCCATGGTTGGCTGGTTCCAAGGCATGGGGACAGGACACATGGAAGGGAAAAGCCCCTCTCAGCTGAGGGTGGCCGGAAGCAGAGAGAGCAAGAGGAGGGACCAGGGACATATAGTCTTGAAGGCCACACTCCCAGTGACCCACCTCCAGTCATGAGCCATCTTGGAACCTTGCTACATGAGGGACCAGGCTTTCATTACATGAGCATTTTGGGGGGACATTTTTGACCAATACCATTAACACATGTATACCATACCACCTTCCAGGAAAGGGTCACTCACTCCAGAGTTGAAGAGAAAGCCCAGGTCTTCTGACATGGGGTCTGAAACACCAACTCATATGTTCTTTCTGAGCTTAGATCTTCCCTTTGCCCTCTGGTATCTAATCTTTTTTTTTTTTTTTTTTGCAGTACTGGGGATTGAACCCAGGGGCATTCTACCTCTGAGCTACACCCCCAGCCCTATTTTTTATTCTTTATTTTGAAACAGGGTTTTACTAAGTTGCGGAGGGCCTCAATAAGTAGATGAGGCTGGCTGTGAACCTGGATCCTCCTGTCTCAGCCTCCCAAGTACTGGGATTACAAGCGTGCACCACCACGCCCGGCTATCTAACATCTTTTAAAAAATATTTCTTCTGGGAATTTTTGAATCAGTTTCTTTTCAACATGCCAAGGGTTTTCCAGAGACCTTCCAGACCCAAAGAGTACATTTAATTGTGTGTGCTGAAAAATGGTGGACTGAAATGACAACTTTTTATTTTGATCTATATACATTTGATCTTAGTAATAGCCTTATAAATTCACATCTGTATTATTTTATTTATAAAATTTTACTTTATTATCACCACTTGTCCATGATCTGGGAATTTGTTTTCAGGGAAACAGCTCCCCCTCCCTCTGACCCTAAAGCCGTCTACACTGATCACTTATGGGTGGTGTGTCCACTCCACCGATTCTTATGGAGTAAGAGCTGCCGGTCCTTTTAACTGCCATTAAACGGAGCTGTTGAAAAGTCTTTTTAACACCATTCACTCGCTTTTACTTACTTTTACTCACCACTATTTGGCCTGTGACCCAGCGGGAGATCTTTTAAATCAAAACACTTAGTTAGCCTTCCCCTGGCTCAGTTCTAACCTGAAAGAGACCAAATAGAGCCTGCGAAAGGGCAGCGCCACTTAGCACCAATTTGCGAGGTAATGTGGCTTGTCTTCGGTATGGACTCTGTACGTTCCAGGCAGGGGAAGTGGGAGGCGGAACACTGCATATGAGGGACTGGGGACACACTTGAATGTACAGGGAGGGTGGCACAGAAAATGCCATGCGGGGGAGGATGCGGCTGTGAGTGCGGCCCTTGGGGGCAGAAAGTCTCCGTCAGTGAGAGGAGGCCACTGCCCCTTTCACTCCCTGGGGCTCTTTGGAGGCAGCAGGTCCTGGATGCAGGAGACCATAGCTGGAGTCTGTGGGGTTCTGCGGTGGGATTCTGCAAGGGCAGGCAGCTGGGGTGGGAGGATGGGACGGTCAGTGTCAGAGGAGACAGCAGCAAGGCAGAAAGAGGCACAGATACCACCGGAGAAGAGCTGGGACCCGCAACTTGGTTGGAGACATCTCCACCTGCTCTCCCCAACATTTTGCTTTCCACCTGGACACAGAAAAATCTCTCTTACGCCTGAGACTCTGGTTTGTGGGTCTTCTTCATGTATTTCCTCCTCATAGAATTAGAAGAGCAGGGCAGCCACCCCCAGAGAAATACGCTGCTGCTGGAGAAAGAAACAGGGATGACCAGGAGAACTCCAAGCAAACAGGGCTCTCTCCTGGAGCTTGCCAGGGGGCGGAGTGAGCCGGTCCACTTCCAAACACCAGCATGTGGCCAACATGGCTATCTTCCATCTGGGAGGACTGTGGCTACATGAGGCACTGGTTTAGTTTTTATACAAGGGTATTATTGTATTTATACTGCACCAGAAAGCAGAAGCTGCTTCTGTGTCTCTGAACCCAAAGGGCCAGTGGGTCAGGATGGGCTATCCTACCGGGTTTTCAGCACTCCAGCTCTGCGCTCTCTTCTCCCATACTCGTGGATGCTACATGGGACCAGTGTTCAGCCCCAGCCACCAGCACACTGCTTTATGATTGGCAAGAGGGTGAGGCAGAACTAGAGGGTACTCCAGACAAGCAACCATTGTGTAAGTTCTAGGACCACTTATGCCCATTCTAGGAAAATCACTGATTGCTGATACAGGAGATGAGCTATACTTTATTGGCACCACCATAAGCTAACCGACAGTCTTCAGGGAGTATCTAATGTCCCTGTGGAATTGATTGTAATAGGTACCTGGGCTCAAGGCTACACAGGAAACATTTATGCACCATGGAAACTTAAGTACACGATTGGCCTAGGCACACCCCCTCTGCTATTGGGATCTCCTGCAAGCTGCTGATGCCTGTCAACCATTGCCCATTTTCAACCTTGACCCTTAGTGTTTCCAGAGTGGTGATTCACAGACCTGGCATTGCTTTGAGAGAACCATAATCTCACTTTAATTTGGGATGCTGAGGCCAGCGTTGTGTATTGTATTTGAGCTCGTACCATTTAAGATACTCCTACCCCACCATGGTACGCGCCCATCTAAGTCATTGCATTCCACAGTATGGAGTAGCTGCTCCCTTATTATCATGAAATGCACTGCAGGATCAATCTGGCTCCACATTTCCTCCCAAGGGGATAGATTGGCATTTTATATCCAAACAAAGGCTCTGCCGAGTACATAAGCATTACATCGTGTCAGGGCCTCATCGCCACTTGCTCGTGCTGGCAGAAAGCCTGGCGCCCTTAATGAAGACAGAGAGGGAGCGCCGACTGTCTCAAAAGAAATAAGTCAAGGGACTGGATGCTAAGATGAGCCTTAATAACATCTTGAGGCAGGCTCTGACAAAGACTTGGGTGCTCGGCCTTATCTTGACTGCGGGTACTACCAGGAACACTGATAGAGGAAAATGTACCATCAGAGGTGATGTTTATGAAACTAATGATACCATAGAATCCCCGTGAAAGTGTGCTTGAAAAGATAGATGTATACCTCTAGCGACTAGTACAATCCTAAGCACACAATACATGCTGAATAACTGTTTGCTCAAACTGCGAAGGAATATGCACTGTAAGTTAAAAAGATGTGTTAACATGAGAATGAGAATAATTATTTGGGATTCTTACTTGATTTACTCTCAAAATAAAGTGATCAATTCTAGATCATGCAGATTGGACACTACAGGTTTACTGTTATTAATATCAACCAAAGTCTTTCCTATACCCTACACAATCCTACTACCCAATTCTTAAACATTAAGCCCTACCGTAACCTATTTGAAAAAAAAAATAAAGGCTCCCAATTTCCTCAATTTTCCATATCCTTACTACTTTTTTTTGTGTGTGCAGTATTGGTGATTAGACCCAGGGGCATTCTACCTCTGAGCTACACCCCTGGCCCTTTTTATTTTTATTTATTTATGTTTTTGAAACAGGGTCTCGCTAGGTAGCTAAGAGTCTCGCTAAATTGCTGAGATTAGTCTAAAACCTGTAATCCTCCTGTCCCAGCCTCCCAAGTACTGGGATTACAGCTGTGCACCACCATACCTGGCTCCTTATTACTTTCAAATAGATCTACATGACCCATTCTTAACTTTCTCTGTGTAATCTCAGAGAATTTTCTCCATCTGCTCAAGAAAAATTGCAATACCTGACACACTCTGAAAATTACTGTTTTGCGGTATCTTCTCTCAGTTCTTGCTTGGTCCACCAAGTGTCCATTTGCTTCCCCCCCCTCGCTGCTTGCTATCACCTCTGTTTTCTCTTTAACTTACACACATATCTCACATTAAACAAAAATCATTATAATGTCATTCTAAATTGAGACCCTAGTTCCTTCCTCCTCCTCCTCCTCCTCCACTTCCTCCTCCTTCTCCTCCTCCACTTCCTCCTCCTCCTCCACTTCCTTCTCCTTCTCCTCCTCCACTTCCTTCTCCTTCTCCTCCTCCACTTCCTCCTCCTTCTCCTCCTCCGCTTCCTCCTCCTCCTTCTCCTCCTCCACCTCCTCCTCCTCTTCTTCCTCCTCCTTCTCCTCTTCCTCCTCCTCCTTTTCCTTTGTGGTACTGGGGATAGAACCCAGGGGCATTCTACCTTTGAGACACACCCCACCCCTATTTTAGTTTTTAATTTAAAATAAGGTCTCACTAAGTTTCTAAGGGCCTAAGTTGCTGAGGCTGACCTCAAACCTGTGATTCTCCTGTCTCAGCCTCCTGTGTACCGGGAATACAGACATATGCCACCATGCTCGGGCTCTTTTCTTCCTTTAATAGCTAAAATTATTCAATGGATTTAATGGATTTGGTGTTTTAGTTGATTACATTGCTCAACATCTATTTGTTCCTGAAACCAATGAAATCAGGTGCTTCTACCCAGCACTATAAGACCTGCCATCGCAAAGCTTTTCATTGATTTCTGTGATAGCAATAAACACGAACATGTTCAAGCTCTATGATTCCTAGTCTCTTTGCATATTTGAAGCTATTAATCTTCCTCTCTTTGGTCTTCAGGTTTTGTGACATCCTTCCTTTCTAATTCCTTTCCTCCAAGTCTCCATGATCTTCTTGGAACATAATATTTATCTTTCCATGATACTATCATCAGCCTTTTCCCATAACTCCCTCTGACTTCAAATATCACCTATATAGTAGTGACTCCTAGAGCTGCATCTCTAACTCTAATGTATCTGTTGTACCAGACCTAGAACTTTAAATCTATTTGGTCTAAAATTGAATCCACTGTATCTTGCTACTTCTATACCCAAGAACAAATGTATTTTGCGTCCTATCTTTATTAATGATACAACCATCTATCCAGCTCTTCCCTTTATATACATCTAGTGAGGCATCAGTTCCCAAACTTTCAGTATCCCAAATGTCACTCAAATCTTTCATTCTCTGCCTAGTTGATTCCCCATCTACTTATGCCTAGACAACAGCTGGAGAGTCTTCTGAACAATCTCCTATAATTAATACTCTGCACTACCACTTGCCACACTACTGCCATAGGGTTCTTCATAACATACCTACCTGAGCATGCCGTCCCTTCTCCTTGTTGGCCTTTGAGAAGACCAGAGGTAAAAGCTGGCCCGTGTACTTACAGTCTCCATGACTACTTCTCTCCACCAGATGCCAAGGAATGTGTTTGAAGAAACTGTTTTGAGTGGGGAGAGGGGAGAATCCTTTTTTCTGCCTTTAAAACATATCTCCTTTCGTTAGTTGCAGGTTGTGATTCAACCATTGATGTTGGCATCCTCTCTCCCTAGGCCACACTCTCAGGGCCACTTTGTCACCTGCCCACCCATTCCCTTCCCCAGTTACAGATATGTATTGGACAGGGTTCTCTAGATTAACAGAATACACAGAATGAGTATATTTGAAAAAAAAAGGATTTATCAGATGGGCTTACAGTTTGAAGCAATGTAGTCCCAGATTCTGACTGCACGTGGAGAGTCAGAGGAACCAGTAGCTGGTCTAACGGTCTAAGAGCTGGAGTCTTAGGATCGGAGCAACCACTAACTCAGTCCCAGTCCAAGACGTGAAGATCAGGAAGCTTCTTCGGAGAAACGATGGTGGAGTTTCAGTTCCAAGAGCAGGAGGCTGAGAAGATCAAGAAGCTCTTCGGAGAAAAGCGAAACCGGAGGCCGACGATCTCAGGTGGGAGCAGATGCGTTTTTCCTCAGAAAGAGTCGCGCACACTCTACGCGGCTTCTCCCTCTTTAATCTAAGTCCGCACCTATCAGAATCCTGCTGCCTACATTCAGGGCAGGGCTTTCTCTTTAATCTGCTGTTACACACCCAAAATCACATAATCTTGGGTGTGTCATGATCAGGTCAAGTTGACAACCTAGATTAACTATCACAAGATACTATGTCAACTTCTCATGATTCTGCCTCCTGGGCTTTAGTCTAAAAGTACTACCCAACATAGTCGACACCAATAGACTAGAAGAAATAATAGGATTTCTAAAAATTGTCACTAATCTTGCAAGTCACTATGTAATCACTAGTATTGGAAATATTTTCTGATAACTTGAAATAAATTCAAACTGTTTAGTGAAAGTAATAAAATATAAAGCCAATTATAGTCTTGGATCCGGCCAAAATTCCTAAAGAAGACTAAACTGTGTAATAGTTGGTAAATAAAAAGAGCTAATTATGAGAAAGTGGATAATATAATTCTAATTTTATAAAACTAAATAACAAGCTGTGTGTATTTATGAGTGATGACTAAAATAATATAAATAAATTGTTGAAAATAATTATCTCTGGGTGATAGGGTTGTAGTGATTATATTTCCTCCTTATTGTTTTACTGTTTTCTCTAAATTTCTTACAATGTGGTAGTAATTATATAATATGTAAAAACACAAATATAAAAGAAAACTTGAATGCAATACATGAACATGTATTATTGGGAATAGTGGTTATTTATGGATGTTGGATTGTTTATGATTTATATTTTCGTCTTCATAATCTTGAGTAATTTGTTTATGAAATAGGCTATTTACAACAAATTAAATATATTTTACAGCATTTTAAGTTGAAGATATTACATATCATTTTTACATGAAAAGTTAAAGAGGTGTGTCATTCAAAGTTTTATTGAGAGTTAATTTCTGAGCTCGTAGGAGTATTCAAATTGCTAGCTATTTTCCTAGAGTCAGAATTTTCTTTCCAAATCGATCACTGGAGAAAAGCCCAGATATGATGGAAAACGGTACTGAAACTGGTGGCCACACGGCTGGCTGGAAAGTGTTGGTAACCGTGAGACCTCACGAGTGCATGATATATACCTTCTCAGGTGCACCGTGCTCTTGCTGTGCAATAATGCAGGAGGCTGACTTCAGAAAACTGAAAAGTGCTCAGCTTGGCTCTTCTACGACTGCCATTCACCTGCATTGACCCCTCTCTATCTACCTTACACCATACAGAGGAGTAGTAGGAGTTTGTAGCCTCTCGTTGTTCCCCAGGCTGGAGTTTCTCCCTTATCTAAGCAATACAAGATTGGATGCAGGAGATGAGACAATATCTCAGTGTCTTTCCTTTTGGGAAGGAAAGGCAGAACTTTCTGCCTTGTGACCAGTGACCCAGGAAAACAAATTACATCCTTTCTGTCCACGGTGCCCTTTTCTTCTTATTGCTTTTAGGCATGGCAGAACACATTCTGATTTCACACATGAATCTTTTCTTGGTCTAAGACACAGGGAAAGTGATTCTCTATGGTGAGTTATCTGTGACATATTGTCAACCTAGCTGAACTTCTCCGTATCACTTAGCATGTATATGGGCTATCACCCCAAAATCTGAATTGTTGAGTGATTAAGGACTGCAAATCAATCTTAATGTTTAGCCTTAAAACATAAGTAGAAAGCAGAGTTGGAAAGTGCCTTAATACATTTGAGCATTATATATTCATAGAATAATGCTCCTGATGCAACATTATCAGAAAATGTACTTCTCCATAGCTGAAAATAAAGACATTATTAACATGGAAACTTTTAAGTATTTTTATTGATTTTTTCCTCCAAAATGTATTACTCTGTACAATAATGCACTGGGAGAAAGTTAGTCTTTTAATAGACATAAAAGCATCATTCTCTGTGTCAGTTCATGGACTAAGTTTTAATGCATGGTACCTCCTTCATAGACTAGGAAGAAATTTCACTTACTGCCTCTGTAGGCTATAAAGTTTCTTAAGTAGTATATGTGATAGATATGAGACAGAGATGATTTCAAACACTACTTAGAGAGAATGCTTCACAGTCTGTCCCAGGCTCGACTGTTATTTTTGTATCAGTGCTAACCAGGGTGACCAACCATCCAGATCTACCTACCATTGTGTGGTTTCCTGGGATACAGTTTTTTTTCCAGTGCTAAGACTGGGACATTCCCAGGGAAACAGGGAGAGTTAGCTACTCTGGTGTTCATCAGTGCAGCACAATAATGCTCCTGGGGCTGACAAACGTGTACAAGGCTATTTGCTTCTACTGGGTGGAGTTGTGATGGTGGGTTATATATAGTTAGCTTAGTTCATTTGAATTTTTCCCTTTTGTAAGCAACTCTCTTTTTCTGGCACTGCAATGTCTTGCCAATGCTGCTATCAAAGCTTAAATCACCATCTTCTCTTCTAGTCGTGTTCACTTTTGCTATCCTTCGCTGGACTTTGCCTTTCCCTCTTTTCTTCCATGCTCCTTCTCCACAATTCTCATTCTCGTCGATACCACGTCTCCAGCCTGCCTCAGCCTTCTTTGTAGCCAGACTTAACTTTATAACTATTTTCTGCCAGTGAGATTCCTTCTCTTTTATCGTAGTGAAACTACCATATCTACCTATCTTTGACTTATCTGTTATTTTCAATACTCAGTGTTTGAAGGATCTGCTAATTAATCTTCCAAAGGTATGGCTCTTCTCGTGGTTGAAATTCTCCCTGAGGACAGTCTCCAAAGCGTGGCCAACAAAATACTGATGTTTCACAAGTCACTGTATAAGTGTTATACAAAAAAGTAAGTTTGGGAAATAGGAGAATACGCACATGGAAATGGGCAATATATGGAAAAGTTTCTCAGACCAGCGGGCACATCGTGGGTCAACCATGTGTGTCCTGGAGGTTCCCAATGGGCAGCTGTGGACGGTCGTGTCGAGCGTCTCCAGGCCACTGTTCACCATGCTGGTACTGTAGATAGCGGGTGTTATGGTATTGTTCTAGAAGATGACAGTGAGGTGAACTGAGGAAGTTGCACCTTTTTCTAAATTACACAAAGTCTTTCCAAAGTTCCAGATGAAACTTCAAGCAGAGTTTTCCAAACTTCCTTTACCCAAGGGACATCTTACGGGAGCATCTTATGTTCATAAGAACATCTTATGTTCTAGGGAAAACAATTTGAGAGAGAACTTTGTCTTCGTCAGTTTTCTGTTGCTATAACTGAAAACTACAGATTGGGTAACTTATTAAGAAGACAGGTTTCCTCACAGTTCTGGAAGTCCAATGTCATGTTGCTGGCATCTTCTCAGCATCTGCTGAGGTCTGTCTTGCGGCTAGAGGACTCTACAGTCCTATGGTGGCTCAGTCCTCACATGACAAGACAAAGCCAATATGCTAGCTCCGGGTATCTCTTCAATTTCTTACAAAGCCACTAGTGCAATCAGGAGAGCCCCACCCTCATGACCTCAACTGATCCTAATTACCTTCCAAAGGCCTCATCTCTAAATATCGTTAACATGTATGTAATGTTGGGGAATTAAGTTTCAACAGGGCTAAAGTAAATTTGCAGATATATATAGTTTTAGCAGGGATATAGCATATTTTAAATCATACATAAGAATTTCTTTCATTTTCTGGTTACTGCGACTGTATCCTCTAATGGGTAGGTTATGTATTTTATAAAAAAGAATACAACAGTTAGAATGCCACCTGCCGCTGTGAGTAGCCATAGGTGTGGGAAGATATATCTCTTTAGTTCCTCCTGTCATTACATGCTCTATTTTTCTATTAATTACTATGTAAATTGAGATGATCAATCAGCTTTAAATTTAGGTTATACAAGCAGCCAGCGTCGTTACATATAGCAAACTCTCTTGAGGTTCAGAACACACAGGCTTTGTATCATAGGCTCTGGGGAGTTTTGCAAAAACATCCCATTTCACCCCATTTAATGCTTGCTTTCTAAACTTGGTGCATTATGGAATGCTGCTCTATTTAATGTTTAATACCTCATGATAACCTGTGGCATCAGTGTTCATTGTGGAAACACTAACATCATGTATTTTGCCTCCTTTGAAATTTGCTTCCGTTTCCATCCATCTGCAAAATCCCACCCCTTCTACTATGCAGTGGCAATTTGGGATACTTTTAAACATAAGGAAAAAATATTTGCTCCTGAATAGAACAAAGAATATTTTAAAAGAGTATTAATCTCTCTCCAGGATGATTTGGAAGCAGCTGTGGCTGATGTAGTGCATTGGGTTCGTCTTCAGATCCGGACTTTTCAAGTTCTATTTTTTTTTATAATGAGGTGCTTGGGAAAACTTGGGAAGAAGCTGATGGACACATTTTGCTTATAAATTTAGCATGTTTGCAATTATTATAAGAAAAACTTCTCTCTTTAGAAATAATACTATCTTAGTACCCAGAGGAGGAACAACTTTTGGCTAAACATAGTTAAGTTTTATGGAGCAGATGGGTTATCAATATTTCATAATGTGCTTTTCATATTCAAGGCTCCGAGTGCTTTATAAACATAAGCACAAGAATATTCACAAACTCTCACTGAGGCAAAAATAAAGTGGGAAGTACAATAGTTTGTTTCACAATTTGGAAAACAGAACCATATAAAATCTTAATCTTTTACCTTTTAGTTGTTGAGAAAAATTATCTGCAGCGATGAACATTGAACAGAGTTCGGTGTAGGACCATAATGGTAAGTGGATGAAAGATTCAAAAGGAAGAGGATATGAATGCTTCAAGGAAGACTTGAGTCAGAGTCACTTGGGGAGCCTGTTAAAATGCATTAGCTTGATCCCACCACCAGAGCTTGACACAGTGGTTCTGGAGTGTAGACCAGAAAGTACCCATGAACCTGGCTTCCAGGCGATTCTCCATTACCCTGAAGTTTGAAAACCACTGCGGTAGAAAAAAGGGTTAGTGGTCATGGTACCTAGGTTCAGCATTGAACTGGGGAGATGAAGTCATGACATGACATTGTAGCAGAGGAGTCATAAAGGAACTTACCTGAGTGATTGGAAGTTAGAAGAGGGGAGGACTCCCAGGGAGGATTCTAAGACTAGAGATGAAATTGGCTTTCATTTAAACAGGGACCTGGGAGGAGCACTGCAGGTCTAGGACCTGCAGAAGGGCAGCTCCAGGGGAGCCTTTCTGCAGACACGAGGCACACTGACGGGTGGACGCTCTGCAGCCCCATACTCATCCCTCACCAGCGGGAACTTTCCTCAGTATCTATCTGCTGGGATTAAGGCACCACATAGGCTGAGTGGATGAACAAGATGTCAATCTGGGACTCTTTATGCATCACCCCAAACCCGAGAAGACAACAGATATGCCAAATGATTCCAGCATCTAAAGGGAGGCTACTGGTCACCTACCCAGGTGTTATCAGAGGCATCCCAAGAGCCAGCTGTGGTAGGGCACACCTATAATCCCAGTATTGGGGAGGCTGAGACAAGAGGATTGATCATGGGTTCGAGCCAAGCCTCAGCAATTTAGTGAGATCCTCAGCAACTTAGTGAGACCCTGTTTCAAAATAAAATACAAAATAGGGCTGAGGGCATTCCTGGGTTCAATCCCCACTACTGCAAATAAACAAACAAATTAATTAATTAAATAAATAAATGTAAAAAATTAAAAAAACAGGGATGACCAAAAACTGGGTTTATGACCCTGGGCCCCACATGTTTGTCAAGGTATAAACCTAAGGATTTCTTTTTAGAGAGTCCTAGAGGGCTGAATCTTGGCCAGGAGAGAAGGGTTTCTCTGTGTCACCTTGAGTCAGATTTCTCAAAACCTACAGAGCACAGGGCAAGGGCAGGGGTCATGGCTGGAAAAGCCTCCTGGGGGTCCTCAGCAGCCAGAAGAGCCTTCATGACCCAGCATGGGGAGGAGCAGAACTAAGAGTGCCTTCCCCTCCCAGGGTCTGGCTAGGCCACCCAAGGTCTCAGCTGAGTGTGTGAGAGAAAGAATCCCATTACAACATTCTTACTACATGCATTTAAATTCAAGCAGCCTTGTGAGGTGGAAAGCTCTGGACCTATGCTAATCAGTCCCTAATGAAGCAAGGAGTTGCTATTTTCTTTCTGAACCTACCTCTCAGCTCAGGAAATGCAGACCTGGCCTGGTCAGGCCTCATTGTCTCTTAGTATCTTTATACAGAGAATCCCTCACATAAAATGGTTCGACTTATGATTTTTGACTTTTTATAGTTCAGAAGCGATACACATTCAGTACCAACCATACTTTAAATTTTGAATTTGGTTCTTTTCCCGGGCTAGTGATATGTGGCCTGTCCCTTCTCATGGTGATGCTGGGCAGCGGCAGCAGGTGCTAGTCAGCCCCGTGATCGCAAAGGGAAACAACCAATACTATAGTGTACTGTGTTGCCAGCACTTTTTGGGTACAAGTATTCAATAAATTACATGAGATACTCAACACTTTGTTATAAAATCAGCTTCTGTTAGCTGATTTTTCCCAGGTGCATGCTAACGAAAGCATTCTGAACACATTTAAGGAAGGCTAGGCTAAGCTGTGACTTTCAGTAGATTAGATGTATTGAGTACACTTTTGACTTAGGGTATTTTCAACTTAATGATGGCCTAAATGGGACATAACCCCATTAATCAAGAAGCATAAATCAAGTTACATAAAGCAGGTGGTTAGGTTCAACTTTTGATTCCCAAATTTTGTTGGCAAACCAATAGTATGAAAACAACTTGGGGATGATTTAAAAGAATCTCTCTGGCCATTTAGGAACCTCAGCCTGTCAGGACACTTCCCGTGCTCAAAGTTTATCTATTCTCTTTCCAAATCACCGTCCAATTCAGCAGCTTACAATGAGTACAACAGGAATGAGAATAAGACCAAGATTGGGAAAGTCTAGTTAGTGGAGGTCAATGTGAGCACAGCTCTCACTACTTAGGGTCAGTATGAGGATGGGGCCAGAGGGCAATGAGGTTAAAGATGATCAGGAAAAGTTACCTCTGCATCCCCAGGACCAACCTGTTCAATAGCATTAAAAACATCAAGAAAAGAAGATGGTAGCAGACAGTTTAGAAAGAAAAGAATACACTCTGTCTTTGCTATGCTCTACTTGACGTAACAGTTGTACATTCTGAAACAACAGTACTTTTGAAAGGTTTAATCCTTTGGTCAAAGATGGCACAGTGAGGCACAAAATATCATCCTATGTGTATCTGAGGAGGCCTCTGGGTAGCTGACATGAAGCTTTCTCCTGTGCCCATCAGACTCATCCCACATTATGAAGGCTGTACTGACTATACAACAAATATTTATTGAGGTCCTACTATGTGCAGGAGACTGAGACCAGCCAGGGAATGATCCGGGTCTGTTCTCAATGAGTTGACAATTTGGCAAATGGTACAGCTGTGTAAATTGTAAAGACATCATTTGACTTTTACAATTACTGTATCATACATACAATGGCAGAGGGATGGCTGCTAACAGCCTGCAGAAGGCAAGAAGAGTCGTGTGTATATTTGTTGTTTTACTTTTCTTCTTGTCCCCATCCCAATGTGTAGCTTCTTTTAGGGACTCATGAGGTGAGGAAGAACTCTAGGGTCAGGCTTGGATCATCAATCTTATAGCAGATAGTTTGTCTTCCCCTTTTCTTATCACAAAACCTCTGAGCTATCAAAAATTCATGAATGGGAATTAAAATTTGGAAACTCATCGGGCAACTCAGAATCTCCAACAGGGTAATAATGTTATGCAATACTCAGAAGAACTTTGAAGTCAGTGGGAATGCCCCCTAGGCTGAGAGCAAGTTCTTCCAGCATCCGCAGGCTGGCAATGTGTGTTTTGTGTTTTTTCTCATTCCTCTTGCAGAAACAGGTCAGCTCTTCAAGGCGCTAAGCTTTCTGCAGGGCTCTTTTCTCTTGCTGTCAGCCTCACGCAATCAGAGTCACACAGCATCTGCTCATGTAGGCCCTGAACTCCAACCTGCAGCCAACCACGAGGTCAGAAACACCAGGGACCACCATGGGGAGCATCCACTTATATGCTTTTTTTCTGGCACCTGGAATTTTATCTATCTATCGATCGATCAATCGATCGATCGATCGATCTTCATCATCAGCATCATCATCATCTATCGTCTATCTATCTATCTATCTATCTATCTATCTATCTATCATCTGTCCACCATCTATCTAATCATCTATTAATCCATCTGAGCATGGTTATATATAATATTGCTAGCATTTTGCTTAAATCTCAGACTCTGACTCTATCATTCCTATGCATGAATCCTGGTTCTGTATTTACTTATATATTTTGGACAATTTATTTCATATTTCTATGCTGACAATTACCCATCAAGGAGCTTTAGTAAGTTTTTCATCAAGAGCACTGTTAGTAACAAACTATAGAAATGATCCCTGAAATGCACCTATAAATGAACATAAAAAGAAAAGAGCACTGTTAGTTTTCTAAATAAGTTCCAAACTCAGTACAGAGTTCCCTTATACTCTGTAGTCCATGTCTTCAGCTATGGACATCTTACATCATGTTATGGTTTGGTTCTGCAATGTCCTCCAAAAGCTCATGTGTTGAAAGCTTGGTTCCCAAGGAAACACTGTCTAGAGATGAGGCCTTTGAATGGTGACTGGATCATGATGGCTCTCATCTCATCAGTGGATTAATATATTGAGTGATGCATGACATAATGGGTTATTGGGAGACTGTGGAAACTCAGGAGGGGCCTACTTTGAGAAAGTAGGACCTTGGGGGCATGCCCTTGAAGGCTCTATCTTGTCCCCGGCCCTTTCCTCTCTCTTTCTCTCTTTGCTTGCTAGCTGCCATGAGGTGAACAGCTCTGTTCCACCATGCTATCCCACCATGAAGTTCTGTCTCACCACAGACCCAGACAGAATGGAGCCAACTGGCCATGGACTAAAACTCTGAAACTAGGAGTCAAATAAATCTTTCTTTTTAAATAGTTTTTCTCAGGTATTCTGTCACAGCGATGAAAAGCTAACACACATTAGAGTGTGCATTTTTGTCCCAGGACACCATCTTATATTGAGACATCATGTCTCCTTAGGCTCCTCTTGGCTGTGACAGTTTCTCAGGCTCTTCTTGGTTTTGATGATCTTGACAGTTTTGAGTTATTTTGCCCAATATTCCTCAGTGAGGGATTTGCTGATGTTTCTTGTGAGTAGACTGCTGTTGTGGGTTACTGGGAGGAAGTTCATGGAGGTAAAGTTCCATTCTCATTGCATAACATCAAGGATGCATCATATTATCACCATGACTTATCTCTGTTGATTCTGACTTCAATCACCTGGTTGTGGTTGTGTTTAAGGTAATGAGGCATCCAAGATGAGATTCTGGGACAAAAAAGAAGGTTTGTCAAAAACTAAGGAAATCCAAATAAAGGATCAACTTTAGTTAATAATAAGGTATTGGTATTGATTCATTAGTTGTGACAAAGATACAATATTCATGCAAAATGTTAATAATAGGAGAAATTTGTTATAGGTATTTAGGAACCCTCTCTTTATTACCTTTGCAACGTTTGTGCAACCTAAACCTATTTATATTTTTAAATGTATAAATAAACAAAACTACAAAGAAAAAGAAAACTCCTGTACTTAATTTATTCAACCCTTTGCTCCTGGCAAACACTGATTTACTTTTAGTCTCTATTTTTGTCATATGTCATATAGTTAGAATCATAAAACCTCTTCACACTTATTTCACTTAGCAATGTTGAGTTTATGATTTCTCCATCTTCTTATACATATGGATAACTCATTCTTTTCTATGGATAAATAATATTTCATTGTATGGATTCTATCCATTCACCTACTGAAGAATGAGTTGGACACTTCCAGTTTTTTGATACTTATAAATATTTTTATGTGGATATAAGTTTACAAAACAGTTGGGTAAGTAACTTGGAATACAATTGCTGGATCATATGATAATACCTGGTTAGCTTTGTAAGGAACTTCCAAATCATCTTTTAAAGAACACCATACTGCACTCCCACCAGTAATGGACATAAGGTCTGTTGTTCCACATCTTTTCTAGCAACTAGTATTGTCAGTGTTTTGGGTTTCATCCATTCTAATGGAAGCGTAATACCATATCATTGTTATTTGCATCATAAACGTTTTGTGAGAATTAAATGAATGATTGTGGTTTCATTTTCTTTATTTATTATTGCTATGTTTGATCCGGGATTTCTACAGGTTTTAGTTGCCTGTGTCCCATCCATATCAATTCAACCCACTATGTGGCATTTCCATTCTTGCAACTTGTTTAAGCAATGCCATTTCTCCAAACCAATCTTCACATCTCTTTATGAATTGTTAACTGACATACCCCAGAGTAAACATTGAGGATATTTGCTACTCATATGATAACCAACTCAGTAAAAGTTTACCAATGAATCTTTGATAAATAATCTAGTTAATGAGTAGAGGGAAAGTTGGGTATCGTGCGTATATGTTTAGTTTATGCTACCTTCTTTCCTCGGCCTTTGTTTTGAAGTCAGTAATTGAAACTTAACATGAATACTTAGGCTTTTGAAGATTATTCAGGTGAACTACACACACACAACTGGGAAAAGCAAATGCATTCTTTTGATTTACTGTAGCAAAGTAGACTTGGAATTTTTTTCTATAGTTAATGAGAGGGCTAACTTTTCCTGGTATATGAAGATAGATCTATAGTAGGGAGTACAGGCTACATCTGGATTCTACCAGGACGCAATATCCATAGCTGTTCAACCTTTCTCCTCATTAAAGTCATAAAGACAGGAATTCCTAGGGTTTCAAATGCACATATACATAGAAAGGAACAAAAGAAGAGGTCTGTTGGTTGAAAGAACTGTGGTCAATTTGTCATGGGTATTAGTTAAAGCATTCTATTTCAGGAAATGAGGTGAGCTTCATTCTGTTAAAAGAAAGAGGCCAGGAGATAATCTGCTCAGAAAGTGTGTATAAAAGAATTATTAGAAAACAAAAGATAACCAACAAAGCATCAATAAATCTGTCATCCACATGGAATAGCTCCAATGCACATAAACATTTTTAAAGTGAATAGATCAAAAGCTAAAAATATAGAGGGGCTTTTTATTTTAAGGAATGGAGTAAGCTGGTTTGGAAGAGATCAATCTACTATGCTTGAAGTAAGATCAAAAGTAATTTTTTTTTATATGTGCACTTTCTGAATTAACTCTGATACTGCTGAGGTATTAAAGAAATCTTTGACAAAAAGCAACCAACATTTCTGTCTTTAGTTCAGGTGGCCTACTTTAGACTCAAGTACATGTATAACAAATGAAAAAGACAATACGTGAAGGCAGCATTATAGTTGAGATTTTGCACGCACAAAACCCCAGAAAATCAAATTTACAGTTCCCATGGCAACTGTAACTCTGCCACACCGCACATTATAGTAATCACTACAGTGAACACTATAGTTACAATTGCAAGATATTTTGGACTGTAACTCTTTATTTTCCATTGCTTGCAATAATTTTCAGCAAAATTCTCATTTGGGACTCCAACTCTTAAAGTTCGTCTCTATTGTTGGGGAGTGATATTGGAAAGTCTGAGAAAAATGGTTCGAAAACTCCTGGGAAAATTAGTTTTCTTTTGTAATCGTTTCACATGGCTCTAATAGAACACTACAGTGTGGGTAATACATAAAGAAAAGGAACTTAGTTCCCACAGTTGTGGAAGCAGGGAGGCTTGATCGTTAGGTGAGGCATCTGACAAGGACTTTTTCGTTGTGCATCCCATCGTAGAAGGCAGAAGGGCAGAGAGTGTGCAAGAGAGCCAGAGAGCAAGAGGGCGATGACAAGACCACCCTCGAGATAGCTAACCTCTTCTTTCAACAGTGACGCTAACTTCTTCATGAGAGCAGAATCCTCACGACGCAGTCATTTGTTATTAGGCTCTAATTTCCCAAAATCCATAACCTTAGTCGAAAAGCCAAGAAGTAATCCAATAATGTTTCATTGAGAATAAAGCTTCTAACACATTAATTTGGGGGACACATTAAAGTCATAGCAAGTGCTTTTCTATAAATATAAAATATACTTGAAAGGATATGTTCTTCTTTTCCATGTAAGGCACTGTGGCAGTGGAAATTGGTTTAAAAAGTGTTCTCCGTTGGGCAAGGTGGTGCATACCTGTAATCTCAGTACTTGGGAGGGTAAGTCAGGAGGATTGTAGGTTAGAGGACAGCCTCAGCAATTTAGCAAGACCCTGTTTTAAAATATAAAAATAAAAAGGGCTGGTGGGGCATGACTTGGAAGTAGAATGCCCTTGGGTTTGATCCCCAGTATCACAAAAAAGTAAACAGAATTTGTTTCTATATGTCTCCGTATAGAAATACACACACATGCACACATGCACATACACACACACACACACAAACACACACACATACAACACCTACATCTAGAAACTGAGGTGTAGTCATCAAAACATGAAAATTTGTTGAAAATAACATTCCAAAAATGCTATAGGAGTTCAGAGGAAAATCATGATTTTTATCAACATCTTTCTAGGGAAGCTGGATGCACGCTTGGGAAGGTGTTTCTTTATGAAGATGGGTTCCAGATCTCACCACCAAAGAGATGGTGACTTTTGGACACTGTTTCATTTTTTCCTCACCTACATTTCTTCCTCCCTAACAAATGTATAGAACATGGATATCTACCTTTCTCCAGGGAATCTCACAGGAGGATGACCCACCCCATAGCACTAGGGGTATATTCTGTTTAGCCAAAGTGAGACGACATATCTCATCCTCTGAATTCTGAGTGTTCCAGCCATAAGCAGTTTACCCAGCTATGGCCAATGAGAAATGAGGTCAATCTATAGGTGGAAATTCTGGGAAAGGGTCCTTGAATCTAAGACATGGGCATAGAAGGAGATGGTTTCTGCCTTCATGCAGAACATTGGAGAGAGAAAGAGAGAGTGAGAGAGAGAGACAGAGAGAGAGAGAGAGAGAGAGAGAGACAGAGACAGAGACAGAGACAGAGAGACAGAGAGAGAAAGAGAGAAAGAGAAAGAGAGAGAGAGGGAGAGACAATTCTGAAAGCTTGTCTTTCCTTTTCATCCCCATTATGAAAAGATACTAAATTCCTTATTTTTAAGTCAGTTTAAGGGAGAATTTCTGTTACTGATTGCCAGTCATCTTTCCTAATACTGTAAGTCATTAAAATCTCTGAGTTTTAATTGCTTCATTTATTAAACAAATAAAAGTGCTCTGTCTTCCAGAAAATCTGTGCAAAATACTATGAATTGAAAGGGCTATATAAATATGAAGCAAATGAATTGACTTATATCTCCATTATTTATATCAATGGGTATGCTAGGGCTAGCTTCTATAGCTAGCAAGATCCAAATTAAAATTTTTAGGAATAGTGCAAGTTTGTTGATATCACATACTTACATTAAAATAAGCCATCCCATAGTATGAATACACAATAATTTGCTTAAGTGTTCACCTTTGATGGTATTTAGGTTGTTTTTAGTTTGGGGCTATTATAAATAAAGCTGCTATGAACATTTACAGAAAATACCTCTGTGTAGATATATGTTTCCATTTTCTTTAGTAAAAACATAGGGGTGAAACTACTGAGTTATTTTTCCAGTCTTTGGTTAACTTAATAGAAACTACCAGACTGGACATGGTGATGCATGCCTGTAATCCCAGTACTTGGGAGGCTGAGACAGGAGGATCGCAGGTTTTTAGCAGCCTCAGCAACCTCCTGAGGTCCTTCACACCTTAGTGAGACCCTTTTTCAAAAAAAAAAAAATACAGCTGGTGGTATAGCTCAGAGGGAGACTGACTCTGAGCTCAATCTCCAGAAAAAAAAAGAAAGCAAAGCAAGAAAGAAACTACCAAACTGATTTCCAAAATGATTGAATCATTTTGTAGACTGTCCACTAACATATGAGAGTTCCAATATCTCCACATATCTGTCAACACTTGGAATTTTCAGTCTTTTTAACTTTTGTTATTCTAACAAGTATATATAGGTATCAAATTGTGGTTTATATTGCATTTTCCTAATGGTTAAAGATATTAAATATGTATCTATGAGTTTATTTGCCATTTAACTTGAATGTTCAAGTTATGGGTCTCTTTTTTGAGTCATTTCTTTTTATTTTTGAGTTGGAACAGTTCTTCATATATCCTCAATACAAGTTCCTTTCTTTTTTTTTTTTTTTTTTTTGCGGTACCGGGGATTGAATCCAGAGGCGTTCTACCTCCGCGCTACACCCCCTGGCCCTATTTTTTTATACTTTATTTTGAAACCGGGTCTCATGAAGTTGCAGAGGGCCTCACTAGGTAGAAAGAGAGAGAGAGAGAGAGAGAGAGAGCTGAGAGAGAGAGAGAGAGAGAGAGAGTGAGAGAGGCTGAGGTTGGCCGTGAACCCGGATCCTCCGGTCTCTGCCTCCCAAAGTACTGGGATTCACGCCTGGCCCAAGTTCCTTTCAAGATGATATATGCTCTGCAAATATTGTCTCTCAGTATGTGGCTCATCTTTCATTGTTTAATTATAGAGTCTTCCAAAGAATAAATAAGGTTAATTTTATTATTTTTCTTTTAAGACTCATGACTTTGGTGTCTTGTCTATGAAGTTTTCTACATATCCCAACATTGCAATGGTTTATTCACATGTTTTCTTCTAGAATTATTATAGTCTAACTTTTATGTTTATGTGCATGATTCATTTCCAGTTAGTTTTGGCATGTGGTGTGACTTGAAAATCAAGGTTTACTTATTTATTATTTGTATGAAAATACAGTGGTTCCAGGACATTTTGTTGAGAAGTTGACATCTCTTTTGGATTACATTGGCTCTCTTTTGAGAATCAATTGAACACATAAATGTGGATCTAATTCTGGGCTCTCTGTTCTGTTCAGTGATCTAATTTTTATTCTTATACAGATTCTTCTTGTAGCTGAATAATATGGCTTGAAATCAGATCATATGACTCCTTCTTTTTCAAGATGGTGTTGGCTATCTGTGGTCATTTTTATTTTTCATGTGAATTTTAGAATCAATTTGATCACTTCTAAAAAAACTTGTAATTTTGATTAGAATTAAGTTTAATGTATAAATTAGTTTGGAGATAACAGACATTTTAACAATGTTGTTTCTTCCAATACATGAAAATTATAGATGTATTTTTGCTTAACTCTTTTAACATTTATTTCAGTAGCACTTTATGATTTTCAGTGTATAAGTTTTGGACATCTGTGTTAAACTTATCTTTAAATATTTCATGATTTTATTCTATTATAAATCTGTTTTGTACATCAACTTCTAACTATTTATTGCTAGCATATAGAACACAATTGATTTTTTGCAAGTTGCTCTTGTACCATATCTTGTTTATTTAAAAATCCATATGGGTTTTTTTATCCTTTTATACATTTAAGGACAGTTCAGATTTATCTTCAACTACTTTGCTCTCCATTCTCTCTAAATCAGTAAACTTTCTTCTAGGATCATTACTCTTGTGGTTGAAGCATAGTTTTAGTAAGTACCTGGTGGGATTAAGTCAATTTTTATTTGGCTAAAAATATCCTTATTTAATTAGTCTTTAATGATCTTTAAAATGGACATAAAATTTAAGAACTTTTTCCTCTTTAAAAAGTTTCACCATGAAATAAGTCATACACTATAAAGTACAAAGTAGTTATGTGCAAGTTGAAGAATAGTAATGCAATGAATACATACACTTGTTATTTGATTGAACAGACTTCTGTGAGTCAGATGGTCAATTCTTTTCAGTAGATTGAGTCAGTTGATCTCCGCTGAGATTACTCCTGAATGCAGTTTGGCTGGGGGCTAGATGAATGCGGATGGCCTCTACTGCATGTCTGGTACTTGGCGGGTGGTAGCCAGGGGCTGGCTGACTGCCAGCTAGGGCACATGTCTCCTCCCCATGTCCCCTTTTGTCTTCCATCAGGCTAGTTTGGGCTCACTGATATGATTTCAGGTTCTAAGTTCAGCCAAAAAGTACACCCTAGTTTTCAGGTATGTTTCAAGCCTCTGTTTCCATCACATTTGGCAATGTTTCATTGGCCAAAGCCAAGACAGGTCCCCACCCAGGTTTAAAAGGTGGAAATGTAGACTCTTTCTTCATAGAGGTAAAAATATCTTTTTTCTTTTTTTTTTTTTTTTTT
>PVJS01006173.1:0-61026 GCA_004027185.1 Glis glis | reverse complement strand
GCAGGAGGATCACAAGTTGAAGTCCAGCCTGAGCAACTTAGTGAGACGCTTTCTCAAAATAAGAAATTAAAAGGGTTGGGGCTGTAGCTAAGTTGTAGAGCACTTGGCTAGCATGTGTGAAACCCTGGGTTCAATCCCCAGTAACTAACACACACACACACACACACACACACACACACACACACACACGAAATCAAGAAGGAAATGTTTGAATTATAATAATGAAAATCTGGTAGTCAAAATTCATAAAATTGTACCTAAGAAGGGAGCGTTTTACTATATGTAAATTCTATCTTGATTTGGGGGAGAGGGTCTTCCTTCCCCCACCCCTCACTACTGGGGATTGAACCCATCGGCATTCTACCTCTGAGCTACACCCCCCATTTCTTTTTTTGTTTTTATTTTGAAACAGGGTCTTGCTAAATTGGTGAGAGCCTCCCTAAGTTGCTGAGGCTGGCCTAGAACCTGCATGCAATCTTCCTGTTTCAGCCTCCCAAGTACTGGGATTACAGGAGTGCGCCACCTTTCCCAGCTACCTTAATTTTCTTTCTTTTTCTTCTTCTTCTTTTTTTTTTTTAATGGGAGAGAGAAATAAATAGACTCCTCATTTTAAAAAGCCAACCAGGCGTGGTGGTGCACACTTGTAATCCCAGTACTTGGGAGGCTGAGACAGGAGGATCAGGGTTTGCAGCCAGCCTCAGCTACTTAGTGAGGCCCTCCGCAACTTAGTGAGACCCTGTTTCAAAATAAAGAATAAAAAAAATAGGGATGGGGGTGTAGCTCGGAGGTAGAATGCCCCTGGGTTCAATCCCCAGTACCGCAAAATAAATAAATAAATAAATAAATAAATAAATAAATAAATAAATAAATAAAAATAAAAAGCCTATAGCCAGCCAGGCGTGCCAGCACACTCTTACAATCCCAGTACTTGGGAGATTGAGTCTGGAGGATTGCAGGCATAAGGCCAGCCTCAGCAACTTACAGAGACCTTGTTGAAATGAAAGAAAGACTGCATGCATGTATGTCACTGTCAGTATGATTTACATTAGGATGTGAGACTATAATGCACCAATAAAAGCACATTTTTAAAAAAGGGGGAGAGCGGCTGTGGCGGCGCGGGGCGGCAGCGGGTGGTCGCGCGGCCTGGCCCGCGGAGGCAGAGCCGAGACCTTGGCTGGAGGCAGAGCTGGAAAGGACAGCGGGAAGGCCAAGGCTAAGGCTGTATGGCGCTCACAGGGAGCTGGGCTGCAGTTTCCTGTGGGCCGCATCCACAGACACCTGAAGACTCGCACCACGAGCACGCACGGGTGGGGGCCACTGCTGCCGTGTATCCTAGAGCACCTCACTGCTGCTGTGTATCCTGGAGCACCTCACTGCTGAGGGGCTGGAGCTGGCGGGGATGCTTCCCAGGGTCTCAAGGTGAAGCGCATCACTCCGCGCCACCTGCAGCTTGCAATCCCTTATCAAGGCTACCATAGCTGGGGGTGCTGTGATCCTCACATCCACAAGTCTCTGATTGGAAAGAAGGGACAGCAGAAAACTGCGTAGAGGGTTGTTGAACTCCCTCTCCCTCCCCATCATCGTACTGTAACTGGGCAGAAGAGAACAATGCAGATATGTGGAATTTTTAAAAACAGTTAAATGGAAAGGCATAGACAATTACTGTAGACATGATAAAAAACATTTGTATGTTCTTAGACGCAAAGTTTGATAAAGTCCTTTTTGTGTGGTGGCAGTTGTGTGTTGATTGGCTAGATTTCTCCCATGTGTTTTATACAAAAATGGAATTGATAAACCATTTTTTGCAAAATTAAAAAAAGAGAGAGAAAGAAAAGAAAAGAAGAAAAGAAAAGAAAAAAAAAAGAAAAGAAAAGATAGGGTTGAGGATGTAGCTCAGAGGTAGAACACCCCTGGGTTCAATCCCCAGTACCACAATTAATTAACTAATTAATTAGCCAGGAATGGTGGAGCATGCTTGTAATCCTAGTACTTGGGAGGCTGAGACAGGAGGATTGCAGGTTCGAGGACAGCCTCAGCAAGTAGTGAGACTCGCATCAACCTAGCAAGACCCTGTTCCCAAATAAAAATAAAATAGGGCTGGGAGTGTAGCTTGGAGGTAGAATGCCCCTGGGTTAAATCCCCAGTGCCACAAAAAATTAATTAATTAATTAATACAAATTAAAAGCCTAGAATAAGCCAGGCACAGTGGTACATGCCTATAATTCTAGTACTTGGGAGGCTGAGGTAGGAGTTGGAGGACAGTCTCAGCAACGTAGCAAGACCCTGTTTAAAAATAAGTAAATAAAGCAGGATGCGGTGGCACACGCCTGTAATTACAGTACTTGGGAGGCTGAGACAGGAGGATCACAAGTTTGAGGATAGCCTAAGCAAGTAGTGAGACTCTCATCAACCTAGTGGGACTCTGTTTTAAAATAAAAATAAACAAAATAGGGATGGGGGTGTAGCTTAGAGGTAGACTGCTCCTGGGTTCAATCCTACTATTACAAAAAAATAAAAACTAAAAATAAATATATAAATAAGCCAGGCATGGTGGCGCATGCTTGTAATCCCAGTACTTGGGAGGCTGAGACAGGAGGATCCGGGTTCGCGGCCAGCCTCAGCTACTTAGTGAGGCCCTCCGCAACTTAGTGAAACCCTGTTTCAAAATAAAGAATAAAAAACTAGGGCTGGGGGTGTAGCCCGGAGGTAAAATGCCCCTGGGTTCAATCCCCGGTACCGCAAAAAAAAATATATATATATATATAAATAAAATATATAAAAATATAAATAAATATATTTATAAATATATACATAAAATATATAAAATAATATATATAAATTGGTAAAATAAATATATAAAAGAAATAAATATATGCATATATATATATATATATATATATATAAACAGCAAGATAGTAGAAAAGAAGCATATATTTGTATGCATATATTTTGTCCACAGGAAAGCAAAGACCAGCAGAAAACTGTACACAATTGGACTTCAATAAATTTGAATTTTATCCATCTATAAATTTTAATAGATGGATATTTAACTTCTTTAGCCCTGTTATCCCACTATTAGTCAGCTGTTCCTAACTTATTTTGCATTTTGTTTTTAATTCATTTATCTTATTTTTAATTAACTTTTTGTCTTGGAATACTTTTAGATTTACAAAAAAAGTTTCAAAGATAATACAGAGTTCCTGTGTGTCTCTAACCCAGATTCCCCCAATGTAGACTGACCAATTGTCCCCATTTACCTGTACTGTCCTGGTTTTAGCATTGAAAGTCCCACATCCCTTTCCCAGGCAAAACCATCTGGTTAGTCACACTACACTGTTAACATCTTACATTACAATGGTACATTTGTCAAAAGGAAGAAACCGCCGGGCATGGTGGCGCACGCTTGTAATCCCAGTACTTTGGGAGACGGAGACCAGAGGTTCCGGGTTCAAGGCCAGCCTCAGCTTGCGCGCGCGCACGCGCTCTCTCTCTCTCTCTCTCTCTCTCTCTCTCTCTCTCCTTAGTGAGGCCCTCCGCAACTTCGTGAGACCCGGTCTCAAAATAAAGTATAAAAAATAGGGCCGGGGGTGTAGCGCGGAGGTAGAACGCCCCTGCGTTCAATCCCCGGTACCGAAAAAAAAAAAAAAAAAAAAAAAAAAAATGAAGAAACCAACAGTGGTACATTACTGCTAAACTCCACACTTCATTTGCATTTCACCAATTTTTCCATTAACATTCTTTTTCTGTCATAGGACCTCACTCAGGATACCACAAGCACTGAGTAGGCCTCATGTCTAGTGTCCTGGCCCGCTTCTCAGTTTTTCCTTGCTTCTCATAACCTTTATTCTTCTAAGAGTATTGGGAAAGTATTTTGTAGAATGTCCCTCAGTTTGGGTTCATCTGATATTTTTCTCATGTTTAGTTTGTGTCATGGGCTTTGGGGCCCTAATTTATTTTTAAACTCTGCAAATGTCAGTGCTTATTTTCATGGTAACATTAACCATTATGGGCTTTAAATTCCACAGAACATCATTTTAAGTAAAAGGGATTAAATTAAATCAGTTTTCTGAGATTATACGATAAAACAGAGTGAACTTTCTGATTCCAGTTATAGTTCTCACATTACTTTTTCAAAAACGGCAAAATGAAAATTGCTTAAAATTTTTAAAAATTTTATTTAAACTTTGAAAACGACACAGCTCATTGCTCAATTTAGTGCTGAAGCCATAAGACCTTAGTCTTTTTTCTATGCATACACATTTTCTTTTTTAAAAATTGGATTATAGCCGGGCATGGTGGCACACGATAAAGAATAAAAACAGGGCTGGCAGTGTAGCTCAGAGGTAGAATGCCCTGGGTTCAATCCCCAGTACAGCAAAAAATTTAAAATAAAAAAAAATAAAAATAAAAATTGGATTATACTATTTATGCTAATTTTAATGAACTTTAAAAATAAAATGCATCACAAATATACTTTCATAAAATTAAACATCTCTGACATCATTTTAATGCTTTCATAAAATTTCATAGTATGGGTATATTATTTAACATCCTTGTATCTGAACATGTGTAGCTGTGCACAGATCCATGATAATTTCCTAAGATTAAATTCCTTTAAATAAACTTGCTATATCAAGCTGGGCATGGCGGCGCATGCTTGTAATCCCAGTGCTTGGGAGGCTTAGACAGGAAGATCGCAGGTTCGAGACCAGCCTCAGAAACTTAGTGACACTGTCAGCAACCTAGTAAGACCCTGTTTTAAAACAAAAAATAAAAAAGGGTTGGGTGTATGGCTCTGAGGTAGAATGTCCCTGGGTTCAATCTCCAGTACCAAAAAACAAACAAACAAACAAACAAACAGAATTGAAGACCAATTCAAAAGCATACAGCCCTGAAAGCTGCCACATTGAGGCTGCCATCAACCTCCAAGGAAATAAATGTCAAATATATTAATAACCCTCAGTAAAAAAATCTCATCTTTTAACACAGTTCAGCTCCAAAACCTCCAAATAGCTAGTTTTAAGAGCCTTGATGCAGTAGAAGATAGGGGTCCACAGAGGGCTGTTGGTAAGCATCCTGCCACCACGCCCTCCCCAGGATCCTGCTCCCTCTGAGTTCTCACCTCAGCCAGGCTTTCTCTTCCTGTCTTCCCTTCCCCTTGCTCCATTTTATGATGTTTAAAGCCATGACAATTTCAGGACAGATGTCAGGACTGAAATTTATTAGAAAGAACTAGAAAAATTAAAAAATTCTTCTTTTTCCTCTTTTATTTTAAATGAAAATGTTTAAGACAGAAAAAGCTTTACATTAAATTTAACTAAAGAAAAAATAAATAAATGAAAAGAGAAAAATTGAGGCAAGAAGATGGCCTGGTTCACAGATGGTAAGTAAACATAGCTTGTTTCTTTTTTAATTGACCAAAACTTTATATATTTGGTGTACAACAAGATGTTCTAAAATATGTAAACATCCTGGAATGGCTAAATTGAGCCAATTAACATATGCGTTACCTCACACATTTATCTTTTTTTTTCCTTTTAGACACTTAAAATCTACTGTCTTAGCAATTTTCAAGTATATAATACATTATTATTAACTATAGTCACTATGTTGTACAATAGCTCTCTTGAATTTATTCCTCCTAAATGAAATTTTGCATCCTTTGGCCAACATCTCCCCACTCCCTCCTGCCCCAGCCCCTGGTAACAACCATTTTACTCTGTTCCTAAGGCATCTGCTTCTTTAATTACACATATAAGTCAGATCATATAGTATTTGTCTTTCTGTGCCTGGCTTATTTCACTTAGCATAATGTCCTCCAGCTTTGTTGCAAATGACAGGACTTCCTTCTCTTTAAATTCTGAGTAACATTCCATTGTGTATATATACACCATATTTCTCTACTCATTCGTCTGTTGATGAATACTTGAGTCCATTTCCTATCTTGCCTATTGTGACTAGCGCTGCATGAACTGCTTTAACATACTGATTTCATTTAGTAGTGGAGTTGCTGGATCACATATGCTATATATAGTTTGAACGTCCCCTCCAAAGCTCATGTTGAAATGTAATTGTCATTGTAACAGTATTAAGAGATGGGACCTTGGCCAGGCATGGTGGTACATATTTGTAATCCCAGCACTTGGGAGGTTGGTGGCCTGCCTCACCAATTTAGTGAGGCTCTCTATAACTTAGTGAAACCCTGTTTAAAAAAAGAGAGAGAGAAAGATAGGACTTTGCTGGGACTGTGGTTTAGTGGGAGAGCATTTGCCTAGCATGCATGAGGCCCTGCACCTAAAAAAAAAAAAAAAAAAAAAAAAGTTGGGACCTTTAAGAGGTGTTAGGCCTGAAGACTTTGCCTTCATGAATGGATTAACATCATTATCATGGGAGTGAATAAATTATGGCAAAAGTAGGTTCTTGATAAAAAGGATGAGTCCAGCCCAATTTCCTCTTTCTGTCTTGTGCAGACTTGTTTGCCCTTCTGCTATGCTATGACATAGCAAAGTTCCCACTAGATGCTGGTGCCAGGCTCTTGAACTTCCTAGCCTCCAGACTCCATAGTTCTATTTTTAATTTTTTTTTAAGAACATCTATACTAGCCCAACATGGTGGCACACTTTTGTAATCCAGTACTTGGGAGGCTGAGACAAGAGGATTGCAGGTTCAAAACCAGCCTCAGCAACCTAGCAAGACTCACCAACCTAGTGAGACCCTGTTTCAAAACAAAAATTAAAAAGGGCTGGAGGTGTTGCTCAGAAGTACAGTGCCCCTGGGTTCAATCCCCAGTACCATTAAAAAGAAGAACCTCCATATTGTTTATACTGTTTTCCATAGTGGCTGTACTAATTTATATTCCCACCAACAGTGAACAAGAGTTCCCTTTTTTCAATCCTCCCAAACACTTGTTATCTTTCTTTTTGATAATAGCCATCCTAAGGGGTGTGAGCACACTTTACTTTTGGATAGTGAATCAAGAGACCTCAGGAAGGTCGCCGCCGCACACATTCCCCAGATTATCTTCCTGCCACAAACTCACTATTAATGGTTGGAAGTACCTGACCCCAATACTCAGACAGGGCAGGTATTTGTAAAAAACTGTTAGAAATGGAACAATTCTTGGGAAGTACTGAGGTCTATGAACTGGGTGTTTGTACTGAAGTCTTCAGACATGCAGATTACCCCCTGGAAACATGGGGCCACCTAGAGTTCTGCCCCATCACCCTTTCCAGATGAGAAAGGAGACTTGATGGAGAAAAGTACTCACATGGCCTTGATTAAGTGGGAACAGATAAAGGAGGGAGTGCCAGTGCCTTAAATGTGCACTAACTGTCTCCTGGGTGATCCCCGCTTAGGTTCTGAGGGAGATACCTCCCTGATGTTAAATGGCATCAAAAAATGGTAAAAAGAAATGTGGGCTTCACCGCAACCTACTTGCTACTCATAGAAGCTGATCTAATTCTAAAGCTACAAATCAGAACAACTCAATATTCAGCCAGCGACCCCAGGTCACACCCCTGATTCCAAAAGGCCCCAGCTGAGCTGCTGCTCAATGAAGCTGTGTTATAGAAATATTTTCTTTAGCACTAGTAAACTGCCTGCTTTCTAGAGTTTCCTTGTCAGTGACCTTATTTTGCCATCCAGTTTCAATATTAATGCAGCATGGAACAGGAGTAAGAGGGATGTCCTCGCCTAAGCCGAAGCTGGGCTCCAGGCCAGGATACAGATTCGTCTGGGCATGTCGGATGGGCCTGCCTCCTGCCTCCTGCCTCTCTGCACAAGGGATTGAGGAGGCTCAAAGAAAATAACATCCTAAGGCTGGGGAGTGGGGGGCACCTCACAGGTATCAGACTCACCACAAAACTTTTAAAAATATGTGCTCCCTGCACACGTACATCCTTCATTCTGGCTCTGTGTGTGTGTGTGTGTGTGTGTGTGTGTGTGTGTGTGTATGTGTGTGTGTGTGTGTGCATGGAGGTGCAGAGAGAGGAGCACTGCTTTAGTACCAAGGTTGGCCCTCTGAGTTAATGCAGCTCAGCCCACACCAGGGGTTGTATGGGCTCCAGAGAAAACAATGTGGCTCCAGTACCCAAGAGTTCCCAGGGCTCTGGCGGTATGACTCTGTAGGTAGCTCTGAACACCAAGAGTTTCAGTACTTTAGGGACTACCAGCATCAGGGATTCTCAACATAGGGACCATGGATCTTGGGAGACAAGGAATAGGTGCAGGGACCAACAACTCTTCAAAACTGCCACAGCTTACTGAGTGTATATATTTATTTTTCTGGAAAGAGGTTCTGTAAGTTTCATCAGATTTTCAAAAGAAGATGTGACCCTCAAAAGGCTAAGAGCCACTGCCCTGGCAACTGCCAAAAAAATAGTGGGGAGGGCAGATTTTGTAAGATTCTGAAAATGCTACTATGGCAAATATTGACCTGAAACATACTGGGATTTTGGTTAATGTGACTTATTTTTACCTCAAGGCATCAGAGACCCAGAAAAATATTGGTTATGTGAAAAATATGAAATCCGCCGGGCGTGGTGGCGCACGCCTGTAATCCCAGTACTTTGGGAGGCGGAGACCGGAGGATCTGGGTTCGCGGCCAGCCTCAGCTCTCTCTCTCTCTCTCTCTCTCCCTCCCCCCCCCTCTACCTAGTGAGGCCCTCCGCAACTTCGTGAGACCCGGTTTCAAAATAAAAGTATAAAAAAATAGGGCCGGGGGTGTAGCGCGGAGGTAGAACGCCCCTGCGTTCAACCTCCAGTACCGCAAAAAAAAAAAAAAATATGAAATCCTATTCATGCCTCAAGCCCACTTCAATGCTTCCACATCTTCCCCAGCTAAAAATCACTGCTCCTTTACCTAAGCCGTATACTTCTTTTGTAACACTTAACTTTTAACCTAGTATTTTAGATATGAGTGCACACATCATGTCTCTTCTATAAACTATAACTTTTGGGAGAAAGAATCATGTCTTGTCCATTTTCTACATTTACTTAGTTATTACTGGATAAAAGAATGAACACATCATAAATCAATTATATCTGCTGACATTTTTACTCTTTCTACTAAAAACATCTAACCAACCCTCCTCATATATTACGCACCTTAAATATATTTCTTAGCCGAATGCAGTGGTGCACACCTGTAATCCCAGTACTTGGGAGGCTGAGACAGGAGGATCACAGGTTCAAGGCTAGCCTTAGCAACTTAGCAAGACCCTGTTTCAAAACAAAAAAATAATTAGGGCGTAGCTCACAGGTAGAATGCCCCTGGGTTCAATCAGTATGTGTTCCTTGTAACGTAAACACTGTCCTAGTCAATGGATTTACCAATTTAGTTGCCATTCAATATTACCTGTCTTATCTGTTGAGTTGGTTGTGAACTGCTTGGAGGACAAGGATCACATGTAAATTCAAACTATGTAAACCTACATGACTCCTGAGAAAAACACATATGGGGATAACCAATATGTCCAGAGTCCTGGTGTATGTGTTTCACAGCACAGACACATCACAAGGATGTGTTTCATAAGACACAAACCCAGCCAGGTATGGTGGCACACTGCTGTAATCCCAGTACTTGGGAGGCTGAGACAGGAGGATCACATGTTCGAGGACAGCTCCAGCAATGCAGCAGACTCTCAGCAACCTAGCGAGACACTATTTCAAAATAAAAACATGAAAAGGGCCAGGATATAGCTCTGAGGTAGAACATCCCTGGGTTCAATCCCCAGTACCACACACATACACACACAAAAGATACACACACACACACACACAAGACACAGACCAAGACAGAACAAAGATTGGTAGAAATGAAGAAAGAAAGAAGGAAGGAAGGAAGGAAAGAAACTTTTTTTCCCCTTTAGCCTGTTGGATCTGAAAAAGCAACTTCTAATGTAGGAACTAAGCAAAAGCCCAAAACATCAGGTTATGGAACTGGATTCTGCTGAGGAGATAAGCCAGCGAGAAGCCTGAACCTGCCTGTGGAAAGAGAGAGCAAGAAGGCAGACAGGCTGGGGGTGGAGGTGGCTTAGCAGTTTTGGCTCCATGCAGGCTATGTAAGAGCTGCCAGGTTTTCTCTAACCCTATAACCCTATTTGGTTTGTTCCATATTTGTGTCAGGCTTTTCTTCTGCTCAAAAACCTCTGGCTGCAGTTATTATATGCAAAATGATGTCAGTGAAATTGATTTACACAGTCTGTTCTCAAAGTGATCTGACCACATTCCTGATTATCAGAGAGAGGCCCCCATGGGGACTTGGTAAGCTTCTCCTCTCTCTCTCCTTTTCTTCTCAGTTTAATACTATTTCCTTATTTACACATCCACCCATATGTTAATGCACCCTTAGCTCCAAGCAATCAAAATCTTGCTGACCACTTCAGCTTCATGACTGAATTGTGTTACAGGGTGATTATTCTAGGGATGGTGACTAACTGATCATGGGCAGTCATCAAGGTTGGAACAACCATTTCACAGGCAAGGCTGAATTTAGGAAGAGTGACAGTTGTCAAAGTTAAAACCAAGCCTTTTGGTGGCTACATGAGAGCAGCCCTAGAACCTAGTTGTAAGTTTAGGATGAATACAGTTAGATAAACTAATCTCATTTTGCTCATTTATCTTATCACAAGTTTAAAATATTCAGTCTTAAGCTCCTTTTGAGTGCCCACATGTGGGACCCATCATTAAACAGAACAAAAATTTTACCCTGGGAAGTTTACATTATAATAGAAAAGAGTCACATCTGGTGTCATGTGTCAATCCTTGTGGCAGTTTTGCATCTTTTCTAGGTCTAAATTCTTTGTTTTCAGCCCCCTGGGTCTTTGGAGAATCTGCATTTCTGGGCCCAGGTCCACCCAAGCCTTTCCAGCATGCATATGTACCTGCTAAAGAGGACATCAGCTCACCACCTTGGCCTGCGCTTCTGAGGCTCTGGCCACTGGGAATCTGACTACTGAGAAAGGCTCTAAGACAGAGGCTGGGAAAGTATGTGTGGGTCCAGTTTAGCTCACTTCATTCCCAGATGAGGAAACTGAGACCAGAAAAGCAAATGAACTCATCAGTGTCACACAGAGGACCTCCTGAATGTGGCCCCTGGCCCTTTTCTCCCAGCCTAGTGCTTTTCTATCATACTAACCCCCCTCCAAAAAAAAAAAAACCCACAAAACAAATGACAAATCCTGTGGGATCTAACAGGCCAAAAGAGCCGGAGTTGTGGTGGGGGTATGGTCAGAGAGAACTCACATTTAGGAATAACAATAGAGAGGACTGGATTTCTGGTTAGACCAGAAATCCACCCTAGGCTATGTACCTGAGTACCTAGGTATTGCGCACTCCTTATCACTCCAAACAGGATCAAAGCAAGGTGTACTGGGGTGGGATGTCCTAAAAGCCACTGCAACTGCAGGCCAGGCTACAGTTAAGTTAGAATTTTTAAAAATCTGTATTCCATAAATGTATCCATTTGTATATAGGGTTTTTTCCCTGAGTTTACTGGGATGAGTTAATTTTGAAAGGGTCCAGTGTTGTCACAGCTGGGCTGGACTAAACTAAGAGGAAAGAATTTTTCTAGATTTCCTTCACTCTTGGGACCAGGAACAACAGATGCCTGAGCCAACAGTGCTGATGGATAAGGGACAGGGAGACTTGAAACCCTAGGAGGCTGAAGCTTGCTTCCCATCTGAGATTTCCCCTTAAAGAGCCCTAACAAAATTTAAAACTTTAACAAGAAACCATATGATTCAAGACACCTATACATAATTCATTAGCTTTTAACAGTCCTCACCAACTAATCAATTAGCAGTTAAGTAACAGTAGGATTTGGTATCAAATTTAATTTCTTCACATACCAGTTTTATGACTTGGGGCAAGATCCTTAACTTTTCTGAGCCTTGCTCTCTCTACTCATAAAGTGGAGATAATAAAACCTGCCGGATCTGCCTCTCTAGGTTATGAAAATTAAATGAACAAGCATGTGAACACTTTTTATAAACTGTAAAGCACTGTAAAATTTTAATTATCATTATCAATTAGCATTCAGCTTTAAAACTTTCTTAATTAAGCTTAATCTTAAGTTTAGTAATAATATGAATTTGAAACTGCTTTGGGCAGGAGGTGGGATCATTCTACAAGTTACTAACGTCAATATTTTAAAATTTAAAGAAACAAATTCCTGCAGTTATAATTTTCCTTCCTTCCTTCCTTTTTCCCTCCCTCCTTTCCTCTTTCCCTTTGTTCCTTCTTTCCTTTTTTTTTTTATTTTTCTTTCTTTGTGGTACTGGGGATTGAACCCAAAGGCATTCTACTTCCAAACTACACCCCCAGCCCTATTTTAATTTTTATTTTGAGACAGGGTCTTGCTAGGTTGCTGAGAATCTCACTACATTGCTGAGGCTGTCCTCGAACCTGTGATCCTCCTGTCTTGGACTCCCAAGTACTGGGATTACAGGCGTGTGCCACCACGCCTGTCTCCTTCTTTCCTTTAATATACAATTTCTTTTCATTATCACAGAGAAAGTAAAAAAAAAAATCTACTGGAGTGAATTGTTTTTACCATTTTCTGGAACAGATAAGATATTGTTTATTCAATTGCTGAGTTCTGGCCCCGAACTTCAATCTGATTTCTGGGGCTCACATTTTGATGACTAGGAAAATCTTGTTCCTTCAGATCCTGTACTTTAATTTTCCACCATGGAAATGTTTATTACTTGTCCCAAGTTGTATGAAAACCTTCTTCCCAGAGATAAGCAAAGCTCTGCCACTTTGAGTCGCTTCGATCCAAAACTGATTCTACTGATGTGGCTGCCTAGACAAGCTGATAGATGGACAGATATTTATGTGTATGCACAGGACCAAAGGATATCCGTACAGTACAATAATTCTTCAATCCACATCTGCCAACCTCTAGGGCATAATTAACATTATTTTATTTTATTTATAAAATTTCACCCTGTGCAACACTGCCCTTGGGTATTAATAGAGAAAATGAGCAAGTTATAACAAATAAAACATTACAGAACAACAACTAATAGCCTACACTAATTAAAAATGAGAACTCATAAAATAGTCTTATTGCCAAGGCCTCTGGAAAGGAGCAAAGTCCTTTAACTGCTAAGACTAGGACACATTAGAAAGAGATTTTTCCTAAGCAATTGAAGAAACACAGACGTTGGTAGAGGGAAGAAGGATTGGAGGAGGAAGCTTTAGTAGTAGTGAATTACTTTCCAGCCAGGCCCACAAAAGATCTCCTAGTAACATAATGAGCCAGTAATGCTCCAATGACCACAGCTGGGCAGGGTCATATTTGATTCTTGAGATGTATAGTCCAACTTTAAATTGCTAATTGAAGCCTTTCCTCTTTAACTTTCCTATAAGCTTTACCTGATGTTATTTCCCTCATTTTCTCAAATAGGAAAAAAATTATATATAATATGTGTATATAATTTATATATACAGTGCTTTACAGTTTATAAAAAGCATTCACATGCTTGTTCATTTAATTCCCCCAGTCCTGGGGATTGAACCCAGGGCCTTGCACACTAGGCAAGCATTCTACCCCTAAGCTACACACTCAGCCCCCCAGCCTTGTTTTTAGTTCTATATCATTTTAAAACTTAAATAGAACTTATCTATTCCATATGTACAAATCATAAAACTAACTCAAATACATGTTATAAACAAATGCACACATACATACAAATACACACAGTATCTACATACACTCCCATGATTATCTATGAACTTACAGGCCCTTCCGCAGATCTGACAACACAGGAAAATATAATTAATCTATAATCCAGTCAGTGGAGCCAGTCCACTTGGTTCCTTAAAATAAGAGTGTACTCTAATTTTTCTTTAAGCCTCTACAAAGTTTTGCATTGCTATCAAAATATTTTTGGAAATTCTGTAATGTTTCTCCTTTTCCTTGGGCTTCTTATTTCTGGCAAGGACTAAACCCCAAAATATCTTTCCTCTGGGACACTGAAATAACGGTCCCAAGGCAGCTGCCAGAGCTATAGATATTCAGAGATTGGGGACGAATTTTCAAGGAAGGCCACTTGTAATTGTAACTGTCTGAGTCAAAAACCAAACCTTCTAAGATGTTCAGGAACAGGTGTGCGCGGGTTTTTCATCTTTCTGGATCCTCTCATTTTCGTTCACAAGTCTATCTGCTGTTTCACTTCCGTTTCTTCCCTCCTTTGGTCTCTGCCCCACCCCTCCACTGGGTTTTATTTTAAATGTGCAGAAAAGTCAACAGCCCTCCTCCCGCCAGGGCCTGAATTCTGCTCTGCTGACTTCCCCCAAAGCTCCCCTCCTGTAACAGTGCCCCAGACCTGGGTGCCTGCTACCCAGGACACCTCCTTGGAGCTGAGGGCCAGTTAGAGGGCACAAGGGTACATCTGGTGAAGGGAGGAAGAGAGCGTCTCTACCGACGAGCACAGCTGCTCGCCTGGCCCAGCCGAGAGGCTTCCTGAGATAAACAAGGCCCAGGCCGGTCCTGCCGAGCACCCGGGCCTTTCCGTGCCTGTGCCCAAGCTACTCACCTCCAGATCTGTGGTTCTCATCTCAGTCACCTGGGAATGGTTTTTTAAAATACCTTTGTTTAAAAAAAATTGTTTTCAAACAAAAACAAAAAACCTTTGTTCAGGATCGTTGAACTGAATCTCTGGGCCTGCGCCTGGGCGTTGCAATTTTTTTAACAGCTCCCAGATGATTCTATTGTGCGGCAGGGTTAAGAACCACCATGTAGATTCCGCTCGTGGAAGTTATCCAACCCGAGCTTACTCCCTTCCTTCCAAATACACCCCAGGAGATTCCTCTGTCTGTTCTCACACCAAAGCTTTCTGGGAGCCAGGAAATAAAGTCAGGCAGCCTAGGGAACGCAGTTAGGTTTAGAAAGGAAGAGGGTTGAAAGGAAGGTGGTGCCCAGGCAGGCACGACGTGGTGTTCACGCTCTCCCTCCCTCTGGATGTGGGCTGAGTGCAGCTGGTGAACGCAAGGCCACCTCCTCTCCCCAGAGCCCCACGCTCCTGGGATTTGGGGGATGAAATACTTTAAGTGTCATGACGCTCATTTCTTTCACACTGTGGTGGGAGAAAACAAGCCCTGGAGGACCCTGGAGGCTCAGGAACTGTAATGCAGAGGCCCCGGGGAGGAGAACACGATCCCCAGCCAGCAAAGGACAGTTCAAAAATTAAGTCACATCTATGCTGAAAGGGGTAGGATGCAATGACAAATATGATTTTACATGCAGAGGAGCTTGAGAGGCGCACAGCTGCTGGCCTGCATGACGTAGTCCATTCCTGGCCGCAGGAAGGCAAGCAACTCTGCTGGCAGTGTGTGTGTGTGTATGTGTGTGTGTGTGTGTGTGTGTGTGTGTGTGTGTGTGTGTGTGTGAGCCCCAAATCACCAGGGTCCCTTCAGACCCTCAACAGCTCACCACACAATTAGGAAAGAATAAGCAAGCTCCCACTTGGAGCCTAGTGCTCAGCTAAACCTCTCTCACACCCCCACCCCCACTTAGAGACCCCCTGGTTGCTCAGGCAACTGGTGGACCCCCTCCCACACTTCTAGGCCAGTGGCTATGCTGGGAGGGGGTGCCCCCACTGCCGAGCTCTTGCTCAGAGCTCCTTGGCTATCTGCCTGCCTTCCTCTGGCACGTTTATGCTGCCGTTGCGCTCTTGGCTTATTCTATGCAGAGGTCTCCTTGCCTCCACCCCTTTTGCTGTCTCTCTCCCCAGATGTCTGAGTTTATGTGGGAAAGCATGTTCTTACAGCCTATTAGAGACTTTCAAAGTCAGGCCTTCCCCTGCAGCCTTGGGAGTCCACCATGTCTGGGCAGTGTGTGAGGAGGGTTGAACAGGAGGGGGAAACTGGTTTGCATTCTCTGGGTAGAGTAACTGAATGGTTCTGGGTTTCCCCTGGCACCGTTCTCTGATTTGTGAGTATCCAAAACTCAGGTCCTTGCCCTCAGAACAACCATTGGCAGCAGGATTAAGGCACGTGTGCGATATGGACAATTTCCAGCTATGGAGGAGTGAGAGGTCGCATCTTCTCATGCAATGAAAATCCTCCCCATTCAGACAACCTTGGCACCTCCAACTTATGGAAGTTCCATTACTTGGAATATTGGGTGTGTTTCTCCCACCCATCAAAAAAAAGAAGAAATTCAAGCAAAGACCCAAAGTGAGCTAGGCATGGTAGCACATGCCTGTAATCCCAGTACTTGGGAGGCTGAGACAGGAGGATTTCAGGTTCAAGGCCTACCTCAGCAACTTAATGAGACCGTCAGCAATTTAGTGAGACCCTATTTCAAATTTTTAAAAATTTAAATAGAGCTGGGGGTATAGCTCTGAGGTAGAATGCCTCTAGTTTTAACCTCCAGTAGAGAGAGAGAGAGAGAGAGATTAGACAAACCACAAGGGCTCCCACCCGCTGCACCCCACCACCAAACCTCAAGTCAATAGTACAACCCTCCAGGGGCAAATGTGTGTACCTCCCAACTTTAAGAACATTTTAGAAAATGAAACACATCCATGCAATCTACTGCATTTGCCCTCTGATCTAACAGTCAGTCCAGGACATGCCTGAAAAACTGAATGTGACACAAGGCTTTACAGCTTGTCAGAGTGATAACAACTGTGGGGGAGTAGGACGCCCTACAGGCAGATCCTCCCACTGGAGAGCCCGCAGGAAGCACCCTGCCTGGAACTAATACTCTTGCTGCAGGGGGTTCTTGCCACTCTCATTTTTAGAAACCAGAAAAACATGAAATGTAAAAAATGGTTTCAGTTCTAACCACCCCACCCAGGCCTGGCCCCAAGAAAACTAGGAAATGGGCCAGGAGGGCCGGACCAGGCTTCCAGCCCAATCTGCCCCTGTGAAAGTCAAGGGCCCTTCTCCCCAGTTCAGGGTAGACTGAAGCAGCCTGGGGGCATGTGCATTCCTGAAGACTTCTTACAGTACAACACAACAGAAAAATCAGAGAAGTGTGTGCCCCGGCTCAAGCTTAAGATCCAGATGAGATTGTGTGCAAGCTCTTTAAAATATAAAGTTGATCTGTAACCTATTTAGAATATTCATTCTTATTAAGACTACTTAACTGCAAATAGATATTCCAAAATAGGTATCACACTTAAATATTATACCTAGTAGACAGTATATTGGCTATCTATTGATGACTAAATATGCAGGATTTGCTGGGCGTGGTGGTGCATGCCTATAATCCCAGTACTTGAGAGGCTGAGACAGGAGAATTGTGATTCAAGGACAGCCTCAGCAACATAGCAAGACTCTGAGTAATGGAGCAAGACCCTGTTTCAAAAAAATAAATAAAAAGGGCTGGGGGTAGCTCAGAGGTAGAAAGTCACTGGGTTCAATCCCTAGTACCACAAAAATAAAAATATGCAAGATTTGATGGGTACATCTGCCATATCATATTTTTCTTGTAATATTCCAAATTATTACTGGGGATATATAAATAGCCTCATTGCATAAAACCAGTTATCAAGGCATTTGCTAAAGTGAGCTTCTAACCTAGCAATGTGCTACAGTTTTAAGGGTCCCCAAGGGGTGCTCTGTACAACTCTGAGTGGGTGGTACAAGTCTTTAAGTAGAATGCATAAAAATTATGTCTATTCTCATTGAATGCAGCTATCTCTATGATTTGTGAGTAGGCTGCTCAATGAGTTCAGAAAAACATTTCCCTCCAGCTCCAGCTGGCAAGATGTCAAGTCTGAAAAACACATCTCCTGGTTCTCCTTCTTGCCCCAATTGGGATGGATGACCCTAATTCTCACCACCCCATTTCCTTAAGCCATTAGCAGTGATTGAATCTCTGCCCATCCCAATGAGCCTCGCACAGACTATTTTAATGCACAGCAGCACCCGTAATAGAGAAAACTATGTTGTGAAACTTCAAATTTACTTTTAATTCCATCTTTGACAGACCAAATTGAAGCCATGGTTTATACTTTGCTATGGCCACTTAACACTAACTGGAAATTCAGGCACCCCCCAGTTTGTAGAAGTTTCCCTATCCCATTAGCTTCGGATCTGCTAGAGGCATTTCCATTTCCATCTTGATGGCTTGTAGTCCACAGAAAAGGTTCATCCTTACTAGGAGACAGTATGGAAAGGATAGCCAGATGCTGATGTCCCTGAGGAATTGGGGGTCCAACAGGAGAGAGCTGATGAGACAGCCGGGATTCCTCTTACTGTGCATTCATTCACATGCATTTGTTAAGTGCTGATGAGCAGGGAAGGAGTTTCATGAGACACATAAGAGCATTATAAGCAATATTCACTCATTCTTATTTATAAAGGTATTTGTTTATATTTATCATTTATTCTGCTATATGCTTTCAGAGAAGAAAGGTAAGAGCAACATCACTATTATTATCTCTATTCACACAACAAACCCATGAGGTACCTATGATCCCCATTTTATGGATGGGGGCATAGGGAGATTGGACAACCTGCCCAATATTCCACAGGTATTACCTGGCAGAGCAAAATTCCACCCCAGATCCATATGATTCCTAAGTCTTTGCTTTTAACCAGTACACTCATCTGCTTTCCAGAGTTGGACAACCTGTGCGAAGGGGAGATTTGAATGGTTTCTTGAAGGCACTGTTTATTTGGATTGCCTTGGATTGAGGGAGAGGGTATAATCCAAATTCATATCCCCAGGGGCCAAAACCCTGCCTAATATGTGGTAGAAGCTCAGTATCGTTTTAATGAATGGAGAGATGGACGAGAAACAGCATACCTAAAGGCATGGCACTGTATATCAGAATGAGAGCCAGGGCTGGGAAAGGCAATTGGAGGAAGCGGGAGGGGAAAGAAAAGCAGAGATGAAACTGCAGCACAGAGTTCATTCTGTCCAGGTAGGAGCCAAGGTCACCTAAACCAGGGGGAATCATTTGATGGAGGGCTTAGGATTCTAGGGTGAGGAGTTTAGATTTAGTTCCATGAACTATTATAAAGCTAATTCCTGAAGCTGGGCCTGAGAAGGCAAACACTATGATTGAGAAGGATTAATCTGGTTTTGGTGTGCAGAAGGGGATAGAATGGAGGGACCAGAGAATAAGAAAGAAGATCAGATGAGAATCCAGAGGAATATGCTGGGGAGGGCCTGAGGGCTCTGACTGGGAGGTGAAGTCCAGCACAGACTTGGGTCTTGGTTAAAGAGACAAGAGAGTTGGGCATCCTGTCATGGCTGAACCATAGGCAGCAAGCAGAGAACAGCAGGTTCCTCTGCCATTCTCACGAGACTGCTCAGATATTGAGACACTTTGAAAATACTCACTTCAGCTTCACTGTACAACTAATTTCTCCTAAAAATCTTTGATCATCAGGCCAAAGGGATTGGCTACTGGACTGAGCAAGAGGTGCAAGTGCTTTTAATGATCTTCATTGGTCTGAGAGAATAACAAACAAAACAAACAAGCCCTCAAATTAGAGCAGTTCCTCTGTCAAACTTAGGTGGATTCTCTTGCTAATAAGTCATCAACCACAGCTGGGTGTGATGGCTCACACTTGTAATCCCAGTACTTGGGAGGCTGAGACAGGAGGATCACAGGTAGAAGGCCAGCCTCAGCTACTTAGTGATGCCCCCCGCAACTTAGTGAGACCCTGTTTCAAAATAAAGAATAAAAAATAGGGCTGAGGGTGTAGCTAAGGGGGAGGTAGAATGCCCCTGGGTTCAATCCTCAGTACCACACACACAAAAAACGTCATGAACCACAAGGCAGCTATTTCTGTAGAGACTTTCCCAGCCGCAAGGCCAGCTTGTTGAGAACAATATGTCAAGCCTTTTCCTTTTGGGGAAGCCCTACAGAGAGTTCAGCACCAGGTACACAGAAATGAATGCTTCACAAATACACATTGACTCGACTTTCTAGAAACTGAGGGGTCTTTCACCTTCAGTCCTGTACAAGGTTGACACTTGGAACTGCAAACATTTGTGACTCAACAGCAGTACTGTGACTATACTTTGATCACTTACATCCACACAGGTTTTTTTTTTTTTTTTTTGGTAGTGGGGATGGAACCCAGGAGCATTCTACCTCCGAGCTAGCTACACCCCCAGCCCTAGTTTATTCTTTACTTTGAAATAGGGTCTCACTAAGTTGCGGAGGGCCTCACTAAATTGCTGAGAACCTGCAATCCTCCTGTCTCAGTCTCCCAAGTACTGGGACTACAAGCATGCACCACCACGCCTGGCAGGTTTTGCCTTTAAGAAGTGCACCTAAGGAGCAGAATACAGTGGCACACACCTATTATCCCAGTACTTGGGAGGCTGAGACAGGAGGATCACAGGTAGGAGGCCAGCCTCAGCAACTTAGCAAGACCCTGTTTCAAAATAAAAAATAAAATAGGGCTGGGGTTGTAGCTCAGAAGTAGAATTCCTCTGGTTCAACCTCAAGTATAAAAACAAAGACCAAAAAAAAAAAAAAATCAAAATACCATCCCCCAAGTCCATTTTGTATATCAAAGGTTCCCTTATTAAAACTCCGGCCCTCCTCATTGGTGCCACTCTCCTAGGTACCATTCTTTCTCTGACAACTACAATAACCAGTGCTGTCTTATCAAGATTCAAAACAGAAACCAAACGTTTGTGTGGGATAACAGCAAGGTTTAGCATTAATTCAGTAGTGTATAAAGGGAAGGGCTGGGGGTGTAGCTAAGTGGTAGAGCACTTGCTTAGTATGCACAAGGCTCTAGGTTTAATTTTCAGCACCACAAAAAATAAATTCATTTCAAATTTTTAAAAATAAACTAAGGAGTGTATGAACAAGTTATGAAAATTCCCTCTGCCAGGAAAAAAAATCATCTGTCCCACCGCTCGCCCACCAGCCTTTATTTCCCACTTGCTACTATATTTATGGCTTTTATCTGAAAAAAAAAAGACTGGGAATTATGAGTCAGATAAATTTGATATCTAACCAATGATAACGATTCAAATTTAAGGGTGTATTATTGCAAAAATTGCAAATCTCTGTTCCAGAGTCCAAGCTATTATACTTATTTTCAAAACTTTCAAATTCCAAAGTCTCTCACATGTAGAGAATTATCTTACTGGTCAGTGGGCCAGGGATTTGATCCTGAACAGATCTCTAAACCAGTTTAGAGAAAGTTCCCACGGGGAGCTTTCAAGATTCCTGAAATACAACACATGTCTGAGAACTTAGGAAGTCCACCACACATTTCTGTTACATGGATTATAACTGGGTTTGTGAGTGGTGTTCATTGCTACTAAGTGGCTCTGCTCAAAGACAAAGCCCCAACACCACCTTCCCCAGGCTGCCTCCTCCTGCACACCCCGGGCTGCTCGTAAATCCTCACTTCTCACTTTGCTCAACACAGCTCTAGCCCTCCGCAGTCTTGAGCTGTCAAGACCAGACAGTGTGGTTCAAACACTTGAAAACTCATCTGAAAGGAACTCAACTTCTGCTTTTGAGTAATTTACTGACAGTTGCTTTATTTCCTTTTCTTCTCTTAAGCAATTCTATTTGCACAGAAAAACATAAGCAACAAGTGATTTTTTTTCCGGTGCTGGGGATTGAACCCAGGGGCATTCTACCTCTGAGCTACACCCCCAGCCCTATTTTTTATTTTTTATTTTGAAACAGGGTCTCATTAAGTTGCGGAGGGCTTCACAAAGTAGCTCAGACTGGCTGTGAACCTGTGATCCTATAATTTGTTCTTTTTTTTAAATCACTTGTTAGCCAGGCGTGGTGGCACACGCTTATAATCCCAGTACTTGGGAGGCGGAGACCAGGAGGATCTGGGTTCGTGGCCAGTCTCAACTAGTTAGTGAGGCCCTCCGCAACTTCCGCAACTTCGTGAGACCCGGTTTCAAAATAAAGTATAAAAAATAGGGCCGGGGGTGTAGCTCGGAGTAGAACGCCCCTGGGTTCAATCCCCGGTACCGCAAAAAAAAAAAAAAAATTATAAAAGCAATGATAATAAACTAAACTATGCCAAACTTTGACATAGCTTACTGGAAGTATTGTAAGCCCTTTCAGAGGAGGAAAAAACAAAACAACAACAAAAATTGTCTTTACAAAGAAGAAGCATGCCTTAATTATGACTTCAGCCAACAAGAAACACTTCCTATTTCAAGCAAAAATACCATGGGGCACATTAGGCACTGCAGTATCGGGTCAATGTTGAATATACCTATTTTCCCCATTTTTTTGCCAGATGCTCAATTCCAAGGTTTGGTCTAGAACCAACATATTTTGTTAAACCACAGCAAGAAAACAGAAACTTTCTTCCACAGGAATGCACAGCATGTAAACGTTTCCCTTTGACCTACCTCCTCTTAAGGCCTCATCCATGACTTTTTTTTTTTTTTTTTTTTTTGCGGTACTGGGGATTGAACGCAGGGGCTTTCTACCTCTGAGCTACATCCCCAGCCCTATTTTTTTTATACTTTATTTTGAAACCGGGTCTCATGAAGATGCGGAGGCCTCACTAAGTAGCTGAGGCTGTCCACGAACCTGGATCCTCCGGTCTCCGCCTCCCAAGTCCTGGTCATCCATGATTTTCTACTCCTGAGCAACCCTATGTCTCACTATAGCTTCAACCATCTCCCCTATTGTGTAGATGAGTTAACTGTGACAAGATGAAGTGACTTGCCCACAATCCAAGTGCAGGTGTCAGGACCCAGGTCCCCTGACTCCAGGGTAGTGCTGTCCCTTGACTCCAGGGTCCTGCTGTTTTGCCCACAGTTACACAAGGCATTAAGGAAAGATGAACTAATCGCACCTCTTTTTCAGCTTCTCACAACACATGTCTTGCCCAACTTCTCTGACTAACCTCAACATACACAGCATGTGACTCCCACACAGGAGATGACCTTGCTGCTGTAACGTGCATCTATGCCCAGCGTCCTTTCCATCTGGTCTGCTTGAGTGCTATCTTCCATGCAGGGCTGATAGTCAAGATAGTTGACTGCTATGGCTACCTGCCGACCATTTGGAAGGGACAGGGGCTTACCTGAAGCTCCTTGGCCCTACAATATGCCCCCTGAGCTGCACACAAGTGGGAGGTCAGAGGGATCCCAGGGAAGCCCTGCTTAGAAGTAGCTTCTGGAAGGAAACTTGTGAAGGGTCCAGTCTTCCGTAATTTGTGTATCATGTGTATAATACTTCTGATTTATTATTCGCTCCACAAATATAAAGTACCTACAATGTGTAGAACCTTATGGTGAAAACAAAGTCAATCGGCCATGCCCTATATCCCACCTATTTCCTGGTAGAACAGAGAAGAAATATTTATCAACAGCTATAACAGAAACCAGAAAGTTGTGCTTGAAGATAGGTCCAGGAAAATGGGTATGATAAATTGAAAAAAAGAGGGATCTTTTCTTGGCTATAAATCAGAGAAGGCTTCCTGGAGGGCTCATTTCAGCTGGCTCTTGAAGGGTAGGGAAGATTTGGTGAGGAGTTGTTAACAGGGACCAGCAGAACAAGGACTAGCAGCAGTCCTGCCTGGGGGCCTGAAGGGAGCCTGAGGGCACTGGTGGCTCCTAGGGACCATGTGGATGTGGCCGACATGAGAGGGAGAGGTTGGCTCCCTGGGAGCCCTCTCATTCCTAAGACTGGCCAGGCACCACCCCCGCCCCCAGTTCTAACCTCCTAAGGAACAAGCAGGAGCCAGGTGTGGTGGCGCACACCTAAAATCCCAGTACTTGGGAGGCTGAGACAGGAAGATTGCAGATTCGAGGACAGAATCAGCAACCTAGAGAGACTCTCAGTAAACTCGCAAGACCCTGTTTCAAAGCAAAAATAAAATAAAATTGGGCTGGGGGGTGTAGCTCAGAGGCAGAATGTCCCTGGGTTCAATCCCCAGTACCACAAAAAACAACAGCAACAACAAAAAAGAATAAGCAGGCATTTACCAAGTGGTATAAGGGATTGCATACCGTTTGGGGTTCTTTTTTTTTTTTTGCAGTACTGAGGATTGAACCCAGGGTCATTCTACCTCCAAGCTATACCCCCAGCCCTGTTTTTTATTCTTTATTTTGAAACAGGGTCTCACTAAGTTGCAGAGGGCCTCACTAAGTAGCTGAGGCTGACCGCAAACCCGCGATCCTCCTGTCTCAGCCTCCCAAGTACTGGGATTATGAGCATGCGCCACCACGCCCGGCCCCTTTGGGGTTCTGAGAAGCCAGAGAATTGGTGATGGGATGCTGCCCCAACTCTGGCTGCCTGGGCACAGCAGGCTTCTCTTAGGCTTCTCTCGGGCTGCTTGGAGGCAGCCCAGCCCCAGCCTGGCTTTAGTCCAATCTGACTCCTGAGCCAGGAGGCAGCACATGCCACGGGCAGTGGGGTACCCCCTGGTTCCTAGCACGGACTCCATGGAGGCTGGAGGTGGAAAAATTTGGAGAGGAAGGACTGATGCTCAGACTACTGTAGACAAAATTGGGAAAGAGTTTAAAAGTTGCTTCTACTGTTGCCTATAGTATATAAGGGGCCCTCATAATTTTAGTTCAAGGATGGAAACTAGCAACATGGGAACACAGCAACATGGGCTGTGGAGCTCTGCTGATGTGTTCCAAGTCTCTTCCTTGGAAGAGAAAAGCACTATTCTTATTTACCTAGACATGACCCATTTGGTGATTCATGGATTCAAAATGAAGTCTAAGAAAAGGGAAGTTGAATAATAATTTGCACATGCCTCTTTACCATAAAGCAAGAAAGAAGGTGCTCTATTCTCCATGACTGGTAGAGTCTTCAACAGAAATATTTGTGCAGCAAATGCAGACAGGATAACTAGCTACCCTTGTCTGGCACCTATTCCCTGAGAACAGCTGACTGCCTTGCTTTTTCTACACTCACCAACTGCCTTCTAATCTGCAACCCAATTTCCTGAGTGAACTTGCCTTAGAGCATCCTGTGTACATAAACAGCCCCAGTTTTCAAACAAAGCCCTTCTCCTATTGCATTGTTTTTCAGATTGGAGTCTTAAATCATAGTCTCAGAAGCCCACGAATTCTTTAGAAGAATCTTTAAAGTTTTTTTGTTGTTGCTTGTTTGCTTGTGCATTTCATTTTAAAGATAATATAAAGTTGGGTGTGGTGGTGCAAGTTTGTAATCCCAGTACTTGGGAGGTTGAAACAGAAGGATCACAGGTTCACAGCCAGCCTCAAAAACTTAGTGAGGCCCTCTGCAACTTAGTGAGACCCTGTTTCAAAATAAAAAATAAAGCCAAGTGTGGTTGCACACACCTGTAATCCCAGTACTTGGGAGGCTGAGATAGGGGATTGTAAGTTCAAGGACAGCCTCAGCAAGTAGTGAGATTCTCATCAACCTAGTGAGATCCTGTTTCAAAATAAAAATAAAATAGGGCTTGGGATGTAGCTCGGAGATAGAATGCCCCTAGGTTCAATCCCCAGTACCACACAATATAAATAAATAAATAAATAGGGCTGGGGTGTAGCTCAAAGGTAGAGTACCCCCTGGGTTTAATCCCCAGTACCACAATAAATAAATTAATAAATAAAATAAATTTTAACATGAGCATTACCTGCATCACCAATTTTTTACAGAGTGTATTACATAGTATTGATGGCTGGGCTATATTTGCATTTATGACTGTTTTTTTTTTGTCAAATGATCACCTAAAGTCTCATAATTTAAGTTTTGTGTGTGTGTGTGTGTGTGTGTGTGTAGTACTGAGGATGGAACTCAGGGGCATTCTACCTCCGAGCTACACCCCCAGTCCTATTTTTATGTTTTATTTTGAAATAGGGTCTCACTAAGTTGCAGAGGGCCTTATGAGGTTGCTGAGGCTGGCAGCGAACCTGCAATCCTCCTGTCTCAGCCTCCCAAGTACTGGGATTACAAGAGTGGGCCACCACGCCTGGCTTTCATAATTTAAGTTTGAATGAAATCTTTTTCAAACTGGGATGTGTATTCAAGAGTCTACAAGTTCTCAAGTGTGAGAAACACCTTCTATTATAAATAAGCTGACAACCTATTTTACACATCAGTCTCTTCCAAGTTTGACCATGATGAATTGATCTTTTTCAGCTTAATCACTTTGAGTGAAGGGGCCCAGAAGTTATTGGACCCATAAAGCTGAGGATCAGAACTCTTTTATCTGTACCAATATATTGCCAATTAGTGAAGCAGCCAGCCAGATGGTCTCCTCCTGTAAAGCTCTAATGGCTTCTATGTGACAGGTGTATTATAATTAGTTAATCAGACAGGCTAATCTTAGATTTGAAATAGGAGAGTTTTCTGATCCTGGGTAAGTCCCTTAATGTCTGCTCTCCACTTTGTAAAATACAGGTAATGAACTGCTACCTACCACATGGTGATGTTGTGCTAGAAATTTCGGGCTTTCTGCCATGCTGAGTAAGTCTGGCCCTGCTCCTCACACAGTGTTCTCAGGAGCTCGCAATTTGCCAGGAGACCAATTCAATGAGATGGAAGAGGCATGAGAAAGGATGTTTGGGAAAGCTGTCCCTGAATTCAGTAGACTAGCTCTGGTGGGACTGTGAGTAGCTTCTTCAGATGTATCTGGAAAAACTGGACATTTATATGCAAAAAAAAAAGCTTCTAAACACATACCTTACACCCTTCCCCGAAATTAACTCAAATTTACCTAAATGTAAAATGCAAAATTATAAAACTCCTAAAAAATAACACAGGAGAAAACCTAGATGGCCTTGGGTCTGGCAATGTTTCTTAGATACACCACCACAGGCATGGTCCATGACAGAAAGAATGGATGAGCTGGGCATGGTGACGCACGCTTGTAATCCCAGTACTTGGGAGGCTGAGACAGGAGGATCGCAGGTTTGAGACCAGCCTCAGCAACACAGTGAGACTCTCAGAAACTTAGTGAGACCCTGTTTCCAAATAAAACAGGGCTGGGGATGTAGCCTGGAGGTAGAAGGCCCCTGGGTTCCACACCCAGTACCACACACACAAAAAAATGAAAGAATTGATAAATTGGACTTCATTAAAATTAAAACATCTGTGCTGTGAAACACACTGTCAAAAGAATGAGAATGAAAGCCACAGTCTAAGGAAAAATATTTGCAAAAGACACATCTAATAAAGAACTGTTATCCAAAATATAAAAAGAATTCTGAAAACTTAATAATAAGAAAATGAATAACCTAATCTAAAAGTGGGCCAAAGATCTTAACAGATGCCCACCAAAGAAAATATACGATGGCAAAAAGCATATGAAAAGGTGTTGCACATATGTCATCAGGGAAATACTAATTAAAACAACAGAGATACCACTACAACTCTATTTCAAAGGCCAAAGTCCAGAACGCTGAATTCATGGAATGCTGGTGAGGACGTGGAGTAATAGGAACTCGCATTCATGGCTGGTTGGAATGCAAAATGGTACAGCCACCTTAGAAGACAGTTTGGTTATTTCTTACAGAACTAAATATATTCGTGTGTGCATGTGCGTGTGCGTGTGCGTGTGCGTGTGCGTGTGTGTGTGTGTGTGTGTTTTACTGGGGATTGAACCCAGAGGCATTCTCTCTGAGCTACACCCCCAGACCTACTTTATTTTTTGTTTTGTAACAGGGTCTCACTAAGTTGCGAAGGCCTCACCAAGTAGCTGACGCTGGCCGCAAACCTGCAATCCTCCTGTCTCAGCCTCCCAAGTACTGGGATTACAAGTGTGCACCACCACACCCAGCCTCTTATTCTTATCACACAATAGATACTCTTATCACACAATACAGCAGTTGTGCTCCTTGGTATTTACCAAAAGGACTTGAAAAATTATGTTCACAAAAACCTGCACACAGACATTTATAGTAGCCTTATTCATAATTGCCAACACCCAGAAACAACCAAGATGTCCTTCAGTAGGTGACAGGATAAACTGTAGTACATTTAGCCAATGGAATATTATTCAGCATTAAAAATAAATGAGCTATCAAGCCATAAAAAGACATGGAGGAACCTTAAATGCATATTAATAAGTTTGAAACATGCCAATTTGAAAAGGTTCATATTATATGATTCCAACTACATGACATTCTTGAAAAGGCAAAACTATAGAGATGGTAAAAAAAAAAAAATCAGGGGTTGCCAGTGGTTGGGAGGAAGAAGGGGTGAATAGGTAGAGCACAGAGGATTTTAGGGCAGTGAAAATACTCTGTATGATACTATAATGATGGATATATGTCATTATATACTGTCATTTGTCCAGGCCCCTGGCATATACAAGAGCAAGAGTAAACCCTAATGTAAACTATGAACTTTGAATGATAATGATGTGTCAATGTAGGTTCATCAATTATAACAAAGATACCTGGGAGAGGGATTTTTTTTTTTTTTTTGGTGGTACTGGGTCATTCTATCTCTGAGCTGCACCTCCAGCCCTATTTTATTTTTTATTTTGAAACAGGGTCTCATTAAGTTGTAGAGGGCCTTGCTAAGTTGCTGAGGCTGGCCTCGAATCTGTGATCCTCCTGTCTCAGCCACCCAGTACTGGGATGATAGGTGTGATAGGCGTGCACCACCACTCCCAGCTTTGGAGAGGGATTTTTTTTTTTTTTTGGTACTGGGGATTGAACCCAGAGGCATTCTACCCTTAGCCAAATTTTATTTTTTATTTGGAAACAGGGTCTCACTAGGTTGCTGAGAACCTTGCTAAATTGCTGAGTCTGGCTTTGAACCTCCTGTGATCCTCCTATCTCAGCCTCCCAAGTACCGGGATTACAAGTGTGTGTCACCATGCCCGGCTTGGAGAGGGATTTTGATAGTGGAGGAGGCTATGCATGTAGGGGGTAAAGGGGGTATATGGAAAATCTTTGAACATTCCTCTTAATTTTGCTATGAACCTAAAACTGCTCTAATAAAATACTGAGTAAGTTTCTTTAGGCAAACGGTGCATCTGAGAGATAACATAAAGAATCTGAATCACAGAAGTAGTAAGCATGACTTTGGATGCAAGTAACAGAAAACATATGTCAACAGGGACTGTTGGTTCATGTACGGGGAAGTACAGAGGTAGATGGATCAGCCCTCAGGTGTTGATCCAGTAGCTCAGCACTGTCCTGGGAACCAGTTTCTTTCTGCCATTCCACCCTGCCAAACGTAGCCTTGACTACACTTTCAGATTAGCTCTGCTCATCGGCATAGCACAGTTGCCAGAAACTGGCATATGGGGATGCTTCTGCTCAGCATTCCAAGAAAGAATTCCAAGATTTACCCTGAATAGAGTCCTCCTTGATATCTCTCTTCTCCCACATCCCACAGCCAACCTGTTAGAAAATTGTTCGACCTTCCAGGATTCAACCACCTCTCACCATCTTCACTGCTACCTGCCTATCGCCAGCCATCCCTTCTCACCTGGATGATGGGCCACCTACTAACCAGTGCCCCTGCTTCCACTCCAGCTCCCTCTATAGCAGCCGGAGAGACACTTTAAAATATAAGTCAGATCACAACCCTGCTCAAAATCCTCCAGTGGCTCCCCATCTCACTCAGAGTGAGACCCAAAACCCTGCAATGCCCTGGCAAAGCATGATGTAGCTCCCGTGTGACCTCCCTAACTTTAGTTGTCTCACTCTCTCCCTCCCGCCCTGCCACGGGCCTCCTCACTGCTCCTGGAAGCATCCTGTGTGTTCAGCTGCTGATCAAGGACTTTATATACTGGCGGTCCCCTCTGCTCAAGGCACTATTTTAGAGAGCACATGGCTCACCTTTGAGTCCCTTTGCAACCTGCTCCGCCTTGCCAGTGAGGTCTACGCAGAACAGCAATGCCTGCAGATGCCCTGCACTCCCGTTCCCCCTGCCTTGCTTATTTCTTCCCCGTGGTACTGCTCATTGGGTGTATTTATTGGTTTACTGACTCTTTGCCCCAGTAAGGGATTTTTGCCTACTTGTTTTACTGATAGATTCCCAGATCCTAGAACAGTATTTTGTTCATAGCAGGAGCTCAAAACATTGTGCTAAGTGAGCGAGTGAATGGATGAGATCAGCTCAGGATACCCACTCTACTTCTGATGTCTTTGGAAGTCAATGCCTAAGTCCTAAAAGACTGGCAATATTACCGAAATCAGACCAAGTTTGGTTTTCAGAGCTTGGCACCTACATTATGCTCTAAGAAAAATGTTGGTAAGAAGCAACAGAAAGTCAATGAGATTAACAGCACCTGTGGTGCATATTTAATGTGATTATTCCTGGGTACCACCACACACCTACCAATCAAAATCGCTAGGGAGACGGGCATGGTGGCGCACGCTTGTAATCCCAGTACTTTGGGAGGCGGAGACCGGAGGATCCGGATTCGCAGCCAGCCTCAGCGCTCTCTCTCTCTCTCTCTCTCTCTCTATCTATCTATCTATCTGTCTTTCTCTCTCTACTTAGTGAGGCCTTCCGCAACTTCGTGAGACCCGGTTTCAAAATAAAAAGTATAAAAAATAGGGCTGGGGGTGTAGTGCAGAGGTAGAATGCCCCTGGGTTCAATCCCCAGTACTGCCAAAAAAAAAAAAAATTGCTAGGGATAAGGTTCATAAATCTGCTTTTCTTTCTTCCTTACTTTTTTTTTGTTGTGTGTGTATATGGTACTGGGGATTGAACTCAGGGTTATTCTACCTCTAAGCTATACCCTCAGCCCTTTTTTATTTTTTATTTTGAAACAAGGTCTCGCTAGGTTGCTGAGAGTCTCCCAAAGTTGCTGTGGCTGTTTTCAAACCTGCGATCTTCCTGTCTCAGCCTCCCAAGTACTGGGATTACAGGCACGGGCCATCATACCTGGCATTTTTCTTTCTTTTTTTTAAGAACAGCTGCCATAGGTGATTTTTCTATTCACCAAAACTGAGAATAGTCCAGGGACTGTGTGTAAATGCTTGGGAGGAACAACACAGATATACTGTGACATATAACTGGAATGTGACTAAAAGAATTGAGACATAATAGATGGTATTAGAGCCGGGCGTGGTGGTGCAGCACGTTTGTAATCCCAGTACTTGGGAGACTGAGACAGGAGGATCCGGGTTCACAACCAGTCTCAGCTACTTAGTGAGGCCCTCTGCAACTTAGTGAGACCCTGTTTCAAAATAAAGAATAAAAAATAGGGTTAGGGGTGTAGCTCGGAGGTAGAATGCCCCTGGGTTCGATCCCCAGTACCCCAAAAATAAAAATAAATAAATAAATAAATAAATGGTATTAGCACATCAGAAGAAAAATCTTTTTGGATTTAAGAAAAAGAAGCCCAAAGACTAAAATTTAGGGAGTGGTTTTCCAGTACTAGCCAGGACTCAAAGGCATAGATCTAGAGATTACAGATAATTTCGTCACTCAACAGAGTTATGAGGTAATTTGTTAAGCTCCACAATGTGAAACAGTCCTTAAAACCATCTATACTAGTTTTCTATGGATGCTATAATAAAATACCATAAACTTGGTGGCGTGAAGTGTTGGAGGCTGAAGTCCGAGATCAAGGTGTCCACAGGGTCAGCTCCTTCGGAAGGCCAAGTGGCAGAATCCGGTCGGTGCCTCCCCTAGGTCCTTGGGCATGGCTGCAATCTGTGGCATTCCTTAGCTTATGCAAGCACCGCCCTGATCCCTGCCTTCAGCTTCACATGGTGGCCTTCCTCTGTGTGTCCCTGTATCTCGTTTCTCCTCTTTATAAGGACAGCGGTCACATTGGATTAGGTTCCACTCTCTTTGAATACAATCTCTAACAAATTACCTCTGCAATGACCTTATTTTTTAATAAGATCACATTCCGAGGCACTGGGGGTTAAAAATATGAACTTGAGGGGGACATGATTCCTCCACAACACTATCCATTTCTGTTTTGAGGTTCTGAGATAACCGAATGACTATCTGGGGGCTGGGAGTGTAGCTTAGGGGTAGAGTACTTGCCTGTATGTGCAAGGCCCCTGGTTGAATTTCCAGAACCTAGAAAAGAATTGTGGTTATGTTGCCCATTTAAGAAACAACTTTCTGTTTACTAGTGTGTTTCCCCAGGTGCCCCGGAACTAGCAGTGAGTGTCCTGGGGAACATACATGGATGGGTCTATTGGTCAGTGGAGACAAATGTCCCCACTGTGAACTGGTGTTTTATTGGTTCATAAGTCTTCAGTGAGCCTGGATAGAATGCGGTAACCCCTGAGAGTCTGGTCACTGCTCACACTGACAATGTGAGGCTGGAGGACTACAATACTGGGATCACGCCCCCTTTAGGCCTTGCTATGGTTTGAATGTGTCCCCCACAAGTTCATGTGTTGGAAACTTAATCCCGAAACCTTGCTAGTAGCATTTGGAGGTGGGGCTTCTGGGAAGTATTTAGATGAGGTCATGAGGATGGGATCCCCATGATGGCATTGGTGGCTTTATAAAAGAGGATGAGAGCCAGGTATGGTGCCATAGGCCTGTAATCCCACTACTTGGGAGGCTGAGACAGGAGGATCTCAGGTTTGAGGTCAGCCTCAGCAACTTAGTGAAATCCTCAGCAACTTAGTGAGAACCCTGTTTCGAAATAAAAAATAAAAAAGGAGCCGGGTGTGGTGGCGCACGCTTGTAATCCCAGTACTTGGGAAGCTGAGACCGGAGGATCCGGGTTTGCAGCCAGCCTCAGCTACTTAGTGAGGCCTCTGCAACTTAGTGAGACCCTGTTTCAAAATAAAGAATAAGAGCCGGGCGTGATGGTGCACGCTTGTAACCCCAGTACTTGGGAGGCTGAGACTGGAGGATCGGGGTTTGCGGCCAGCCTCAGCTGCTTAGTGAGGCCCTCCGCAACTTCATGAGATCCGGTTTCAAAATAAAGTATAAAAAATAGGGCCGGGGGTGTAGCTTGGAGGTAAAACGCCCCTGGGTTCAATCCCCGGTACCACAAAAAAATAATAAAAAATAAAAATAAAGAATAAAAAATAGGGCTGGGGTATAGCTCAGAGGTAGAATGCCCCTGGGGTTCAATCTCCAGTACCACAAAAAAAAAAAAAGAAAGAAAAGAAAAAAGGGCTGGGGTGTAGCTCAGAGGAAGAATGGCCCTGGGTTCGATCCCCAGTACCCAAAACAAAAAAACAGGCAAGAGAGACCATAGCTAGCACTTGCTCTGTCTCTCCATGTGAGGCTGTCACCATGCTATGATGAAACAAGAAGTCCCTCAGTGAATGCTAAGCAGATGTCTGCACCATGCTCTTGGACTTCCCAATCTCCAGAACCATGACCCAAATAAACTTCTAATCTTTAGAAGTTACCTGGCCTCCAGTATTTTGTTATAGCAACAGAAAACAGACTAAGAAAGGCCCCATTTGCAGAATTGGTTGGCTTCTCTCTATGACATTACTGGGTCCTCTGTATAACTGGAAGAGGGAACTCCATCTTAGAAGATTCAGAAGAACAGACAGAGAAGCCAGGAAATATGATACAGTGCATATCTCTCACCAGCCCTGCTTCTCAGCAAGCTCCACATTATACTACTTCCAAAGTTCCAGGTCTGACAGCCTCAAAAATGAAGGCTGTCCCTCAGCAAGTAGTGAAATTCTCATCAACTCAGTGAGACCCTGTTTTAAAATACAAATAATATAGGACTGGGGATGTAGCTCAGAGGTAGGATGCCCCTGGGCTCAATCCCCCATACCACACACACACACACACACACACACACACACACACACACACACACAAGGCTGTCAATGTGTGCTCTCATTAAAAGGGAATAGAGGTACCTGAGTTGCAGACAGAGATTCCCAGATATTTTCCAACAGATGATCCATCTTTTCACTGGCCTCATCATCCTTGAACAACAGGCAATTTGAAAAGGGGTAAAATTCTGAGACCTAGGCCTACAGAAGGGGTAAACAGAGCTATCGATTCAGGAAAAGACCCCCGTCCCTTTCCCATGCTCTCTAGCGGGACAGCCCCCAGTGCCTTTTGTATCTGGGCGCCTCCCCCAAGGAGAAGGCACATCTTGATTTCAACTTCAGTATTCTTGCTTGCCATATTCTTTTCTGGCTCCATCAAATATCTTTTAAGCCCTGTGTTCTTGAAGAAAATACAGGGCTAAGACTTAAGCAGAGATTTTTAGAAGCCTCAAACATTGTCATAAGCTAGGAAAAATGTTTTAGCTCAGATATTTTACCAATCAACCTCCTTGTTCTATCTATAGAAAAGGATATAATCAAATGGCCTTAAAATGGCTCAGTGATGGTTGGTTAAATATATAACATGAAATCTGTGGGCCATGAGCACTGACTATAAACTGGAGAGCTTTAGATCCAGGCCAGGTAGCTCTAAAACACAAACCCTAACAGCCAAAGTTTGAGTGCAATGAGATGTCCAAACCCTAGTGGTTGATCCAGAAATTGAACCAAACAAAACTTTTTTTTGCATGTGGTACGGGAGATTGAACCCAGGGCCATTCTACCTCCGAGCTACACCCCCAGCCCTATTTTTTTATTCTTTAGTTTGAAACAGAGTCTCACTAAGTTGTGGAGGGCCTCACGAAGTAGCTGATGCTGCCTGTGAACCCGGATCCTCCTGTCTCAGCCTCCCAAGTACTGGGATTACAAGTGTGCACCACCACGCCCGACATTATTATTATTATTATTATTATTATTATTATACTGGGAATTGAACCCAGAGGCATTCTACCTCCTCGCTATAGCCCCAAACTGATTTTATTTCTTATTTGGAAACAGGATCTCACTAGATTGCTGAAAGCCTCACTAAATTGCTGAGGCTGTCCTTGAACCTGCAATCCTCTTGTCTCAGCCTCCCAAGTACTAGGATTACAAGCGTTCAGCAGCATTTTTAAAATGAAACAACACAAATCAACTGAGTTATATATTCAGTCAGTTATTGATTTTACCAAACTTTTGGTTGGTTGGTTTGTTTGGTAACTGAGGATTGAGCCTCGGGCACTCTACCTCTGAGCTACACCCTCAGTCCTTTTATTTATTTTTTATTCTGAAACAGGGTCTTGCTAAGTTGCTGAGGGTCTCGCTAAATTGCTAAGGCTGGCTTCAAATCTGTGATCCTCCTGTGTTGGCCTCCCAAAGTACAGAGATTATAGGCATGCACCACCAATCCCAACCAGTTATTTGTTCTAATATGTGTTTGTGCTTATTACTATACAATGAAAATGAGTGCAAAAAGAAAACTCTCAAAAGAAACAAACCAAATTATGAAAATGAAGTTATGCTTTGAGAAGACTCTATAAAACAGATCACCAAAAAATATACAATAAAAACTGCTAGCTGGATGAGGTGGCCTCACACCTGTAGTTACAGCTGCTCAGGAGACTGAAGCAGAAGGATCTTAAATTCGAGGCCAGCCTGGGAACTTAGCCAGACCCTGCCTCAAAATAAAAAATAATAAGCCAGGCATGGTGGTACATATATAAAATAAAATAGGGCTGGGGTGTAGCTTGAAGGTAGAATGCCCCTAGGTTCAATCCCCAGTACCCCCAAAAAATAAATAAAATAATAATAAATAATAAAAAGGGTTGGAGTGTAGCTCAGTGGTAGAGTACCCCTGGGTTAAATCCCTAGTACCCCCCCAAAATTAAATTAAATTAAATAAAAAGTGCTGTCAAATTAGTTATAGGATAGAAAACTATAAAAGATGAGGAAAAGAAATTTCAAAGCCTAAAAGAATTCCACGCTGATAATGTGGCTCTCTCCTCAGTACAGTAAACCAAAGGTTAGAAATTGTCACCTTTCAATGTAGGAAGGGTGGGGCTAACCCAAGATAAACAGTAGGTAATCTGAGGACCACAGCACTCAGCCTGACATCTGCTGATTGGGAATGAATGTAAAATTATACGCTTTGCATAAAAGAGCTTAAGCTACATATGTTTTATAGACCTCAATCATACCTCATAAAAGAACTAATATATTTTTAAATTTTTCCAGTTATTAGAATACGCTGGAATAGGCGCCGGGCATGGTGGCACACGCTTGTAATCCCAGTACTTTGGGAGGCAGAGACCGGAGGATCCAGGTTCGCGACCAGCCTCAGCTCTCCCTCTCTCTCTCTACTTAGTGAGGCCCTCCACAACTTCGTGAGACCCGGTTTCAAAATAAAGTATAAAAAAATAGGGCCGGGGGTGTAGCGCGGAGGTAGAACGCCCCTGGGTTCAATCCCCGGTACCACACACACACAAAAAAAGAATACGATGGAATAGGATTTGAGCAGTATAAACTCATCGCACTTATCAAGAAAAGAAGGAATCAAGCCGGGCGTGGTGGCACACGTTTGTAATCCCAGTACTTGGGAGGCTGAAACAGGAGGATCACAGGTTCGGGGCCAGCCTCAGCTACTTAATGAGGCCATCTGCAACTTAGTGAGACCTTGTTTCCAAATAAAAGAATAAAATAGGTCTGGGGGTATAGCTCAGAGACAGAATGCCCCTGGCTTTCATGCCCAGTACCACCAAAAAAAAAAAAAGAAGGAAAAAAAGAAAAGAAGGAATCACAAAGCATACTCTCAATGCATTGGAGAATGCAATCAGATGACTAGTATATAAAACAGCATGATTAGGACAAAAGAAAACACCCCATAATAGTCTTGTGTGTAGAAGAATTACCCACTTATAAGCTAAAGATTCAGTAATAAGCCCCTAAAAGTAGTTATCTCTGAAACCTTTCCTGCCTCCTCACACTGTCCTGCCCCACTCCAACTGGCTATTCCTTTGTGTCTCATTGGTTGCTGTAAGTCTGTCTCCTCAGGTCTACCAAAGTCCCTGAGATATTCTCCATGACACTGTTTATGTGAGTGTCCATCAACCAGACCCCAAGCTCCTGAAAGATAAGGACCAGGTCTCAATTGGAATCCTCAGCATCAGCACAGGGCCTGGCAAAGGGTAGATACTTAGTAAGTTTCTGCTGAATGAATGACTCTGTACATAGACAAATCAAGGTGTTCTCCTAATGATCAGTAAAAATGGAAGGTAACTCTGGCTGAAATGAACTATAAATGTGGATTTTTTTAAATTAGTATTATTTTGTGTGGTGCTGGGGGTCAAATCGAGGGTCTTGTGCACACCAAGTAAGTACTTCACCATTGTGCTAAACACCCAGCCCAGGAAATTGTTTTGAAAGTGTTATAGAAATACAAGTAGAAACAAACAGAAGAGCACTGGTATATCTTTTTTCTTTTTCTTTTTTTTTTTTTAACAGAGTCTCTCTAAGTTGCTGAGGCTGGTTTCAAACCTCCGATCCTTCTGTCTCAACCTCCCAAGTACAGGGATTACAGGCATGCACCACCACGCCTGGTGAGCACTGGTGTATCTTAAAAGAAAATCACCATAAAGGTGAAAGTTCACTAGACTAGTTGAAATAACTAGGAAGACTACTATTGAACTCACTTTACCTTGCCTCTGGATTTAGTATGAACCTTCTATGATTTTGGTTCCCTGCCTGGGATCTTACACTTTAAAAGAAGTCCCCTAGGTGGGAAAGACAAATATTCTGGTCATTGAAAAGGAATGGTCTTTCTTTTTTTTTTTTTTTTTTTGTAGAACTGGGGATTGAATCCAGGGGCATTCTACCTCTGAGCTACACACCCAGACCTATTTTTTATTCTTTATTTTGAAACAGGGTCTCACTAGGTTGTGGAGGGCCTAAGTAGCTGAGGCTGGCCGCGAACCCAGATCCTCTGGTTTTAGCCTCCCAAGTACTGGGATTACAAGTGTGCGCCACCATGCCCGGCTAAAAGGAATGGTCTTTACACTTCAAACTGATATATTGATTTTTCTAATACAAATCAGTAAAGATTTGCTAATCTGGAAAAAATGCAGGACAACTATTGTTTTGCTCTCAGGATTTTTTTTTCTTTTCCTAGGCCATCACATCTTTATCCAAAATATGATCATTTTTATCAGCAAAACTTATAACACATGCTAACTGTAGAAAAGTTGGAAAGGACCAAAAAGTATAAAACAGAAGGGGAACTATAAAACTATAACATTTGGCATGCTCTCTTCCAATTTTATTTTTTGCACTTTTAAAAAATAGTTAACAGCCGGGCGTGGTGGTGCACACTTGTAATCCCAGTACTTAGGAGGCGGAGACCGGAGGATCTGGGTTCACGGCCAGCCTCAGCTACATAGTGAGGCCCTCCGCAACTTTGTGAGACCCGGTTTCAAAATAAAGTATAAAAAATAGGGCCAGGGGTGTAGCTCGGAGGTAAAACGCCCTTGGGTTCAATCCCTGGTACCGCAAAAAAAAAAAGTTAACAATGGAATTCTACTCAGCAATAAAGATGAACAAAATAACATCATTTGCAAGAAAGTGGAAGGATCTGGAGAACATTATGTTAAGCAAGATCAGTCAATCACAAAAAAAAGAAGGGACATATGTTTTCATTAGTATGTGCAACCTAGGGAGTAGTGGGGACACACAAGGGACTCTGGTTGATAATGGAGAACCCTCAGCGGGGCAAGGAAAGTGGTACAAGGGAAGGGGGAGGGCACGAAAGAAGCGAATCAGTGGAATTACTATCATAAACAACATGTACATGTGAGAATATACCAACATCATTCTCGGTACTTCATATGGGTGGGGGGAGGTGGGGGGACACTAAGAACTGTGTGCATGTATGTTAACATCAAATAGATATTCATTGCAATGTGAGACTCCAACGCACCAATAAAAGCACGTTAAAAAAATAGTTAAACCAGACGCTTGTAATCCCAGTACTTGGGAGGCAGAGACAGGAGGATTGCAAGTTTGCAGCCAGCCTCAGTTACTTAGTGAGGCCCTCTGCAACTTAGTGAGACCCTGTTTCAAAATAAAGAATAAAAAACAAAAAATGGGGCTGGGAGTGTGGCTCAGAGGTAGCATGCCCCTGGGTTCAAACCCCAGTTCCACACACAAAAAAATTTTAAAAGTTGAGATTACAATACATGACACTTTTTTTTTGTGTGTGGTACTGGGGATTAAACCCAGGGGCATTCTACCTCCGAGCTACACCCCCAGCCCTATTTTGTATTCTTTATTTTGAAACAGGATCTCACTAAGTTGCAGAGGGCCTCACTAAGTTTAGCTGAGGCTGGCCGCAAACCTGCGATCCTCCTGTCTCAGCCTCTACGTGATACATTTTTTATGGTCCTAACCTAATAGGTGACTTCTGAAGTTTTCTTCTACTCATCCTGTCCCAGGAATAGTTTCTCATAGATTTGAATTTTCTAGAAAAACCTGTAAGTATCAATGAGATCTATTAATCACTCAATCAATAAACATTTATTGAATACAATCTATGTGCAGTGCACTAAGTTGTTGCCCTGGAGTACATATAGAAATAAAATTGACTGCTTAAAGAGCTTAAAAAGTAGGTTGAAGAAACAAGCTGTGTGTGTGTGTGTGTGTGTGTGTGTGTGTGTGTGTGTGTTTGTGTATATGGTGCTGGGGATTGAACCCAGGGGCATTCTACCTCAGAGCTACATCCCCAGCCCTATTTTATTTATTTTGAAACATGGTCTCACTAACTTGCTGAGAGCCTCACTAAGTTGCTGAGGCTGGCTTCAAACCTGTGATCATCCTGTCTCAGCCTCCCAAGTACTGGAATTACAGGCATGCACCACCATGCCTGACTGAAACAAGCTATTTACACACAAAGAAAACATACTATGTTAGAATACTATAGTGATACATGCATACCCATGTTTATAGCAGCACAATTCACAATAGCCAAGTTATGGAACCAACCTAGGTGTCTGTCAACAGATGAGTGGATAAAGAAAATGTGATATATATACACAATGGAGTTTTACGCAGCCATAAGAATATTATGTCATTTGCAGGAAAATGGATGGAATTGGAGAACAACAAACTAAGGCAGATTCAGAAAATCAAGGACTACATGTTTTCTCTCATATGTGTAAGTTAGAGAGAAAAAAGGAAAGAGAACTCATGAAAATTAGGAGAGAGAACAGTTCAATAGTGGGAGGGGGCGGGGAGGGAGGAGGGGAGGGAAAGGGAAGTTACTGGGAAGGAAACAAGCCAAATAATGTTATGTGCACTTATGAATGTATCACTATGAATCTCACGATCGAGCGTGTACAATTATTAGTGCACCAATAATATTAATAATAATAATAATGAAAATATACTCTCAAGCAACCCCATGTAATGAGTTAGGAAACAAAGTAAAGGGGTGGATAGGGGGCGATACCAAGGGCAACTCAGGGAAAAGAGGCTCTTGGCTCTGAGAGTTAGGACTAGATGCTATGGTTTGAATGTGTTCCTCTAAGTCCATGTGTTTGGAAATTAATCTCCAGTGCAACAGTCTGGGGGAAACGGAGCCAAACAAGAGGTGATTAGGTCATGAGTGCTCTGCCCTTGTAAAAGGATCCTTGTCTTTATCTTGCCCAGCTGGAAGACAGAAGGGCAAAAGAGTGAGATTGAACCCAGGGGCATTCTAGCTCCAAGCTACACCCCCAGCCCTATTTTTTATTCTTTATTTTAAAACCGGATCTCACTAAATTGCGGAAGGCCTCACTAAGTAGCTGAGGCTGGCCATGAACCTGCGATCCTCCTGTCTCAGCCTCTCAAGTACTGGGATTACAAGCGTGTGTCCCCACACCCGGCTCCCAAACCCACTTTTATAACAGAGCCATGCTTCCTGGTCGTCCACTCCCTTGTCACGAGCCAGACAGCAGAACCATGAGCCAAGTAAATCTGTTACCCGGTCCCAGGGGAAATGGACAAAGACACTAGATAAACCACTAGAATCGTTTCATTTCACCCTCCAGTCAGCCTTGTGGGGTGGTATTGTTTTTATCATTTCCATTTTATAGTAGCAGATACAGTGCTGTAGGGAGGTTAAGTAACTTGTGGGGTGTCATAAAACTAGTTAGCGTGGAGCTCAGAATCATGTGGCAAAAGCCTGTCTCCACAGTTGAACTCTTAACACTGTCCTCTGCGAGGTGTCCCAAGGTCTAGGTGAGACTGGGTAGTCAGAGATTAAGGAGAAACATCCAGTCAAGTGATAATAGAAACAGACGTCTGAGTTCATAACGTGGGCAAGAAAGGAGATCTGATACAACAAATGTCTCTAATGATAAGTTTTCCAGGAACAGAAAGCAAGGTGTGTGTCTATCTGGAACACTCTTTAGAGGCTCAGCACCTTAGTCCTGTTGGAAGATCGGGCTTCCCCGTGGACCGCCTGCCCGATTGCACGAACGCTGACCCTGCTGGCTCGCAGAGGCTGGGAGAGGGGGGCTCTGGCAGGAGACCCTCACCCTTCACCGCTCGCTCCTGCTCACACCCCGGGCACACACAGTCGCTCTTCCTCTGCCTGTTTCCAACGTGAGGCCCACAGAAGCCAAGACCCCATTTTCAGGTCCCGGGGCCCCTGGGAGGGGCTGGTTGAGGAATCCGGTGCAGCCCTGACCCTCCGGCTCCCACAGTCGGGATCTGGGCTCCGGAACTGAGAGCTGGACCACACCCGGGGGTGTAAGCCCGGCGCAAGGTTCAGGGTTCGCGAGCACGTGGGGCCTTGCGCCCTGGGCTCCCTGCGCCCCGCCGCTCAGCCGAAGTCCGCGCTGCCCGGTCTGCGGCTCAGCGTTGGAAGCGGCCCGGCGCCTCCAGCCCGCGCTTTCCAGGGCCCCGGCCGGCCAGGACTGGCCAGACCCGCTCCGTGTCCCTGCCCTCCTCCCTCACAACCCCTCTCCCCCTTCCCTACGCCCTCCCGTCCCCGCTCCTCTCTCCTCTCTCGCGGTCCCCGCGCCCCTCTGCACCTCCTTCCCCCCTCCAGGCGACCCGCTGGGGAAGGGGCGCCGGCCGAGGTGAAGACCCCGCCCTATCCCTTTCCAGGGAGCTGCAAGCTGTGGAGCTCGAGGCCCCGGCAGGGCGGCCCGCCTGTGTCCCGGCGTCTCCAAGCCCAGAATATGCAGAAACAGCTAGCGATGCACGCCAAGCGGGTTAAAGGCTCGTAAATGGGTTTGGAGGAGGCCCTTTCGGGAGATTAAGCTTTTCCCCGGAGTGGCTCCTCCCACAGGACGGGAAAAGAGAGGCAAGATTGCAACCCTTTAGAGAAAATGTTTGACTGCTCCTGGGGCTGGAGGCGCTGCGGCACGGTGGAGTGGCAAAGACTAGGTGAAGGAGCAGGAGGCCTAGGTCACACCCAGCTCGCCTGTGCCCTGGACTCGTCAGCCATCTGAGTGCACTGAGCGGTGTAGGAACCATCTTTAGCACCTTCTCCTAGTGGGATTCAAGGACTCACGAGACAACAGCAGAGTCAGTATGTTAGTTTGGAGGAAGGGGATTACAACCTCAAGTCTAGGAATATACTACCAACATTCTGATTTGACCCAAAAGCTAAAAATGTGATCAAGAAACAACCAAAAACGATAGAGGTACTTATGAGCATCAAATCTAGAATAAAGAATGGTTTAAGTCTGAACACTGACTCTGGCTTGCTTTGGAGGAGAAGCAAGTCATTGAAACTCGTCCAGCCCATTTTTTCATCTATAAAATGGAACAATTCCAGCCTCACCCAGTGGCCCATGCCTGCAATCCCAGCACTTGGGAGGCTGAAACAGGAGGATTGTAAATTCAAGGCCAGCCTCGACAACTTAGTGAGGCCCTCAGCAACTTAATGAGACCTGTTTCAAAATAAAATAGGGTTGGGGGTGTAGCTCAGAGATGGAATGCCCCTGGGTTCAATCCCTGGTACAAGGAGGAGGAGCAAGAGGAGGAGGAGGAGCCTATCTTCAGGGGTTGTTGAGAGGAGAAATTGAGATAGTGAATGTGTTAATGTAAACTATTAAATGCAAACAAACCTAAGTTATTATATCTTCAGAGATTTGTGGCCCAAAGAAGAAAAGGAAACAAGATAGCTTCATCCTGACTTCCAACAAGATCACAGTGAAAGCCATGCTTTCCAGTGTGTTTTTTGCAATATCTGGGGAGGCCCCAGGGACCCATGGGACTGTCACAATATTCTTGCAAAACTGTCTTAACCAGGATACTTTAGTTCATCACTAAAATATAGCTTGCCATTTAATACATCCGAGAAGGGGGAATGTTACAAAATCAAAGGTTGGGTGTCAAAATAATGAAAAGGACGATGATTAGGAAACATTCAGTTTAACCAAATAAAGCAGGTTCTTTTGTGTTGTGCTAGGAAATTCCTTTGGTATGCATGTTGTGACTCAAAAGAGATCTGGAGGACTGATCTGCCAAGAATTGCCCTTGATCACCAAGCCTGTCCTTTATTGGCCTCCTCACAGGCGGGTTGGACTAACCTCATACCCAGGACTTCTAAGCTCTTATACCTGAGGCATGTCGCTGTGACTTCAATATACACATCTGTAGCCAAATGCTTGCAAATAATTGAACCTCACAGGTCCACTAATTAAACTCTTAGTGTCTTTGTGCCAGGCATGGGGTATGTATGGGTGCACAAGCACATAAAACAAGTAATACTCCAGCCCTGGAGGAGTTCCCGGTCTCCGTGGAGACAAGCACAAATAGTGATGGTGCAATCAGCCATTCACGAATGTTGGTGAGCCTGGAGGAGCCTGGTCAAAGTGCTCCTAGAGACAGGACCAGTAACATAGAGATGTGAGGCAGGGGCTGTGGAGAACTGGAGAAGGGAGGCCTGGTGTGAAGGGAAAGCCGCCAGAAATACCTGCCAATTGTTGGCATACAGGGCCAGGTTATTGCATCTCCCAATTTTTCTGGAGAAGCCAGAAATCTGAATTTTAACGTGAAATCACCTGGTATTTAAATATTGTTATTTGTTTGTCTGTTTGTTTATTTTGCGGTACTGGGGATTGAACCCAGGGGCATTCTACCTCCGAGCTACACCCCAGGCCCTATTTTTTTTCTTTATTTTGAAACAAGGTCTCACTAAGTTGCGGAGGGGCTCACTAAGTAACTGAGGTTGGCCAGGAACCAGGATCCTCCGGTGTCAGCCTCCCAAGTACTGGGATTACAAGCGTGTGCCACCACGCCCAGCTTTAAATATTGTTAATTCAAATTTTTAGGAAAACACTTATGGGACCATCAGAACTTATTCTGTGGGCTGGGAGGGAAGGTTATAGCTCAATGGTAGAATGCTTACCTAGCATGTGCAAAGCCCTGGTTGATCTCTATCATTGCAAAACAAAACAAACTAAAAAAACAAACAAACAAATAAAAAAACTCCACCTTATTCTTATTCTCTGGGCTACCAATTTGTAACTTCTGGCCCACAACTACCTGTATCACCAAATATTATTCGAAAATATGACTAGAACCCAAGAAGATTGAGAAATACTGCTCTATAGCTACTGTCACTAAAGGAAGCATAAATGCCAAGGAAATAATATTTAATCATATTATCATATTATTCATTATAACTATCCAAACATATTTTTATGGGGTTAATATGGGCTGACATCTCTGTAAGTGGGTCTTACTGTTCGATTATAACTTCTGTTGCTAAGTCACCATACTACTGTCCCTCAATTTATCCATAAAAAGAAAACCAAAAAATCTTGGTTCTACCTGAGTAGCAAAAACTCTAAATTCTCCAAAGTAAATAAATAGAAATGATTTTCTGAATCTAAAATATTATTTTAAGACCCCATCCCTTTGGGTTCTCAGAATATTTGAGTTTGGGGGAGGAATCCCAGTGTACACTTATTTATATAATTGCCAATTCATTTTTAAATTGCTGCCCAATACAATTTGCATTTGCTTTTCACTTTGGTTTTGGTTATGTGTGTGTGTGTGTGTGTGTGTGTGTGTGTGTGTGTGTGAGTGCACGCAAGTGGTTTTTGTTGTTGTGTGATTGGTTTGGTTTGGTACTGGAGATTGAATCCAGGGGCTTTCTACTTCTGAGCTATACTCCCAGTCCTTTTTATTTTGAAATAGGGTATCGCTAAGTTGCTGAGGCTGGCCTCAAACCTGTGGTCCTCCTGTCTCAGCCTCCCAAGTTTACAGGTATGTGCCACCATGCCCGGCTTTGTTTTTGTTTCTAAGGGACTGAAAATAAAGATGCCGAAGAAGTCTGAAGAGGGACCAAATACTGTCTGGCCAGCGTCACTATCCCCATGGTCAAGATTTCTTCAAGGAGGAAAAAAAAAAGATGTTCTGCTGAAGACTGAAAATTAAATTATTTTCCTTTTTAAATTGTTAGGAGAGGGATTTTTGAGGAAAGAAAAGAAAAAGTATGGAGCCGGGTGTGGCGGCGCATGCTTGTAATTCCAGTACTTGGGAGGCCGAGATGGAGGATGGGGTTCAAGGCCAGCCTCAGCTGCTTAGTGAGGCCCTCCGCAACTTCGTGAGACCCGGTTTCAAAATAAAGGATAAAAAATAGGGCTGGGGGTGTAGCTCAGAGGTAGAACGCCCCTGGGTTCAACCACCGGTACTGCAAAAAAAAAAAAAAGTATGGAAAGGAAGAAAAATATATTAAATAGTTAGGAGATTTGATCCCTGCCTCCCAGCAGACAACCTAGCCTGCTTTGTACAGAAAATGAATGTAAGATCCCTCTGGCTTCCCCACAAGCTTGCCTGAATCATAGCCATGCTTTCCTCTAGTCTCAACAGGTGTCCCTCCTCCTAGTTGTCCTCAACAAGCCTTATCTCAGCAGCTCTCAGCCCTGGCTTTGACACCTTCACCCCCCAGTACTGGGGATTGAACCCAGGGGCATTCTACCTCCGAGCCACACCCCCAGTCCTATTTTTTATTCTTGTATTTTTTTTTATTATTGGTGCATTTTAATCATACATCTTGATGGGTTTCAGGGTGGTAGAAGTATACATGCACACATCCACACATTAGTCAATTAACTCTCCCCCAATTCCCACCCCCATTCCCTCCCCCTTCCCTCCTTCTCACACTCAGCATAGTGGTTGACTTTGATAAGTTTGTGTATGTACATCCTGTGCATTAGGGTGTTTCCCTCTTCCCTCCTCCCATCTCCCTCAGTTAGGTCTCCTTTATTCATCTAAAGTTTTCTCCATCTTTATCTGGAGTCCCTTCTACGTCCTATTCTCCCTAGCTTCAGCATATTAGGGAGGGCATCGACTTTTCACTTTTTGTGACTGACTAATCTCACTAAGCATAATGTTCTCTAATTCAATCCATTTCCCTGTAAATGACGTAATTTTGTTCTTCTTTATGGCTGCGTAAAATTCCATGATGTATATATCCCATAGTTTTGTAATTCATTCATCTGTTGATGAACATCTTGGCTGGTTCCATAGTTTGGCAATTGTGAATTGTGCAGCTATAAACATAAATACGTATGCATTAGTCTGGAAATTTGATTTTGATTCTTTTGGGTAGATACCTAGAAGTGGTATTGCTGAGTCATATGGTAGGTTCATTCCCCATCTTTTGAGGATCCTCCACACTGTTTTCCACTAATTTGCACTCCCACCAAGAGTGTATTACAGTTCCTACTTCTCTATATCCTCGCCAGCATTTGTTACTGTTTGCGGATTTGTGTGTGTGTGTGTGTGTGTGTGTGTGTGGTACTGGGGATGGAGGCCAGAGGCATTCTACCTCTGAGCTACACCCCCCAGCCCTATTTTTTATTCTTTATTTTGAAACAGGGTCTCACTAAGTTGCGGAGGGCCTCACTAAGTAGCTGAGGCTGGCTGCGAACCCTGATCCTCAGGTCTCAGCCTCCCAAGTACCGGGATTACAAGCGTGCGCCACCACACCCATCCTTTTTCTCTTGAGGTTCTTTTTTTTTTTTTTGCGGTACCGGGGATTGAACACAGGGGCATTCTACCTCCGCACTACGTCCCCGGCCCTATTTTTTTTTTTATACTTTATTTTGAGACCGGGTCTCACGAAGTTGCGGAGGGCCTCACTAAGTAGAGAGAGAGACAGGGAGAGAGAGAGAGAGCGTGCGCACGCGCGTGCGTGCGCGAGCTGAGGCTGGCCGCGAACCCGGATCCTCCAGTCTACGCCTCCCAAAGTACTGGGATTACAAGCGTGCGCCACCACGCCCGGCTTCTCTTGAGGTTCTTGATAGTATCCTTTGCTGCCCAAAAGCTCTTCTTGTGCCTTTGGGGTCTTGTTGAGGAAGTTTTTGCCTGTCCCTGTGTGTTGAAGAATTGGACCTACACCCTCTTCAATTAGCTGCAAGGTCTCTACTCTAGTTTCCAGGTCTTTGATCCGTCTTGAATTGACTCTTGTACAGGGTGAGGAAGTGGGGTTTATTTCCGTTTTTCTGCATGTGGTTAACCAGTTTTGTCAGCACCATTTGTTGAAGAGGCTATCCTTTTTCCAGTGGGTATTTTTAGCCCCTTTGTCAAAAATCAATTGGCTGTAGGTGTGTGGGTTTGTTTCAGAGTCTTCTATTCTGCTCCATTGGTCTATGTGTCTGCTTTTGTGCCAATACCATGCTGTTTTTATTACTATGGCTTTGTAGTATAGTTTGAAGTCAGGTATTGAGATGCCTCCTGCATAGTTCTTGTTGCTGAGAACTACTTTGGCTATTCTGGGTTTTTGTTGTTCCAAATGAATTTAAGGACAGATTTTTCTATGTCAGTGAAGAATGACCTTGGTAATTTAATGGGTATTGCATTGAATCTGTAGAGCACTTTTGGAAGAATAGCCATTTTGATGATATTTATTCTGCCTATCCAAGAGCATGGGAGATCTTTCTATCTTCTAAGATCTTCTTCAATTTCTTTTTCAATGTTTTATAATTTTCCTTGTAGAGGTCTTTTAGATCCTTGTTTAGGTTTATTCCTAAGTATTTTATTGTTTGGGGGGATATCGTGAGTGGAAATGTTTTCTGGGCTTCTTTTTCCATGGATTTATGGTTGGTATATAGAAAAGCTTCTGATTTTTTAAGATTTATTTTGGATCCAGACACTTTGCTGAATTTGTTGATCAGTTCTATAAGCCTTTTTGTTGAGTTTATTGGGCCTTCTAAGTATAATATTCTGTCATCTACAAATAGAGATAGTTTTATTTCTTCTTTTCCTATTTGCATTCGTTTGATTTCCTTCTCTTGCCTTATTGCTCTGGCTAGAGTCTCTAGTACTATATTGAAAAGGAGTGGTGATAGTGAACATCCTTGTCTTGTTCCTGTTTTTAAGGGGAACTCTCATAGTTTTTCCCCATTCAACATGATGTTGGCTATGAATGGGTGTTGAATTTTGTCAAATGCTTTTTCAGCGTCTATTGAAATGATCATGTGATTTTTGTCTTTAGTTCTGTTTACATGGTGGATTACAAGGGTTGTTTTTTGTATGGTGAACCATCCTTGCATCCCTGGGATGAACCCAACTTGGTCATGGTGTATGATTTTCTTGATGTGGTTTTGAATGTGTGTTGCTAATATTTTGTTTAGAAGTTTTGCATCTAAGTTCATCAACGATATAGGCCTGTTTTCTTGAGCTGTCATTAGTTGGTTTTGGTGTGAATGTGATATTGGCTTTATAGAATGTATTTCGGAGAGTCCCGTTTCTTTCTATTTCATGGAATAAATCGAGGAGTATTGGAATTAGTTCTTTCATAAAGGTTTTATAAAATTCACCTGGGAAACCATCTGGACCTGGGCTTTTCTTTGATGGTAGGCTCTTTATTGCTGCTTCAATCTCTTTGATTGCTATTGGTCGATTTAAATTTTCTATATCTTCTTGATTCAATTTAGGATGGTTGTATATGTCTAGAAATTTGTCAATTTCTTCTAGGCTTTCCATTTTGTTGGAGTATAGTTTTCCAAAGTAGTTTCTGATAATCCTCTGGATTTCCACGTTGTTGATAATATCACATTTTTCATCTCTTATTTTAGTAATTTGGGTTGATTCTCCCTTTCTTTTGGTTAGGTTGGCTAGTGGTTTATCTATCTTGTCACTTAATTGATTTCTTCTCTGATTTTCATAATTTCTTGTCTTCTACTGGCTTTGGGGTTAGACTGTTCCTGTTTTTCAAGGGCTTTGAGGTGTGTCATTAGGTTATTTATTTGGTGATTTTCTGTTCTTATGTGAGCACTCAGGGCTATGAACTTTCCTCTTAATACTATCTTCAGAGTGTCTCAGAGATTTTGATGTGTTGAATCTGTTTTCATTTGTTTCTAGGAATTTCTTCCCTTATTTTTTCTGTGACCCACTCTTCATTCAGCAGTGTAGTGTTCCGTTTTCATGTGTTTATGAGGTTTGTCTAGGTCTTCTTATAGTTGATTTCTAGTTTCATTCCATTATGGTCTGAAAGACGCAGGGGATTATATCACATTTTTTGAACTTGCTAGTACTCACTTTGTGACCTAGGATATAGTCTGTTTTAGAGAAGGTTCCATGAGAAGCTGAAAAAAATGTGAATTCAGCTGTAGTTGGGTGGAATATTCTGTATGTATCTACTAGGTCCATTTGGTTTATGGTATTCCTTAGGTCTGAGGCATCTTTACTGACCTTTTGTCTTGAAGATCAATCTAGTGGCGTGAGAGAGGTGTTGAAGACCCCCAATATTATTGTATTGTGATCTATGTGTGACTTAATGTCACAAAGAGTTTCTTTTATGAAAGTGGTTGCACCTATGTTTGGGGCATAAATGTTGACTATCATTATATCCTCTTTCTGGATTGTTCCTTTTACTGTAAGAAATGACCTCCTTTGTCTCTTCTGATAAGTTTAGGTTTGAAGTCTAATTTGTCTGATATCATAGTTGTTACTCCTGCTTGTTTTCGAGTTCCATTAGCATGGATTACCTTGCTCCATCCCTTCACCTTTAGTTTGTGTGTATCTTTACTTGTAATGTGTGTTTCTTGCAGGCAGCATATAGATGAATTGTGGTTTTTTAATCCGTTTTCCCACCTTATATATTTTGATTGGGGAGTTGAGGCCATTTATATTCAGCATGATTATTGAGAGATGAGTTTTAATTCCTAACATTTTGAGTTTTAATTTCTGTTTGAGGTAGTGTTTGTTCTTCTTTACCTAGTTGTTCATTTGATGTAAATCATTGTTTCTCTGGTTCTGGGGTTTCTTTATTATTTTTTCTTTGTAATTAATCTCTTTGAGTATTTTCTCTAGTGCTGGTTTGGAAGACATAAAGTCTTTCAGCTTCTGTTTGTCATGGAAGGTTTTTATTTCCCTGTCAAATTTGATATATATCTTTGCTGGGAAGATAAATCTTGGCTGGAAGTTGTTTTCTTTCAGAATTTGGAATATGTCACTCCAGGCCCTCCTGGCTTTCCTGACTTGGTTTGAAAAGTCAGGAGTGATTCTTATTGGTTTGCCTCTGAATGTTACTTGGTTTTTTTTTTTACTCCCGTTACCTTTAAGATTCTCTCCTTGAGCCGGGCGTGATGGCGCACGCTTGTAATCCCAGTACTTTGGGAGGCGGAGACCGGAGGATCTGGGTTCGCGGCCAGCCTCAGCTCGTGCATGTGCGCGTGCGCGCTCTCTCTCCCTGTCCATCTCTCTCTCTCTCTCTCCCTGCTCTCTCTCTCTCTCTCTCCTTAGTGAGGCCCTCCGCAACTTCATGAGACCCGGTTTCAAAATAAAGTATAAAAAAATAGGGCCGGGGGCGTAGCGCGGAGGTAGAACGCCCCTGCGTTCAATCCCTGGTACCGCAAAAAAAAAAAAAGATTCTCTCCTTGGCTTCTCCATTAGTCAATTTGATTATTATGTGGCACGGTGAACCTCTTCTCTGATCTTGTCTATTAGGGATTCTATATGTTTCGTGTACCTGTGTGTTGACCTCTTTTTCTATGTTTAGATAATTTTCTAATTACTTCTCTGAAAAGATTATTGATTCTTTTGGTTTGAGCTTTTATTCCCTCTTCTCTGCCTATTATATTTAGGTTTGCTAATTTTAAGATTGACCAAGATCTCTTCAATGTCCAATTCATGCTGTCAAATTGTTTTTTTCTAAATTATATACTATGCATTCATTTTTGGAGAGGTCATCTTCTAAGAGTGACATTCTCTTTTCCATGTGTCTAGTCTATTGTTGATAGTTTGTATTGATGCCTTCATTTCAATTATTGCATTCTTCACTTCCTTCAGAGCTTCTTTTTGATTCCTGTTCAGGATGTCAGATTCTTTGTTTATTTGATCTTTCTCTTCTTTCAGACTCTTTCTGAATTCTTTTTGGAAATCCTGTATCATTTCTACTATTAAAGTTCTGAATTGTCCTTCTGGCAATCTTTGTACTTCTGTGTTGGTGGGTTGGTTCTGATGTTGTGGAGTTGTGGGAGCTCATTGTTTCTTTGCTATTCTTTCTTCTCATGATTTCAGGTTTCTTAAGTTTATATCTTTGTTGCTTTTGGTAGCTCTCTCTCACTCTGTAGGTTTCCTATGTCTAATCTCTCTCCCTTTATATTTTCTTATTCTGGAGGTAGATATTTGCTACTAGGTGAGCCTTAAAGGTGAATAGCTTTTACTGAATGGTTATTCTCATTTTCTCGGTATAATGTCTGTTTGCAGGCCCAATTCTTAGTCTCCTTCGGTGATTGGGACCCTTGCCTGGTGCCTCTCACTGCCTGTGCAGGCACCCAGTGCCGCTAGTGCCCCTGTCACGGCAAGCATGGGTCTCCACGTTCTCCACTGGGGCTGTCCCTATGTCTCTCTCTGTCTACACATATCGCAGGTGTCATCAGCGTGGGACTCTGGGCTTGTGTCTCTTTTTGCCTACAGAAGCATCGGATGTCGCTCTGACCCAATTCTGTGCAAACACAGAACTCCATATTTTCTACAGAGAAGGCTGGGTTGCTCTAATTTTTCCCCAGGTACCACTACTGTGTGTCCTGTGGCAATCCCCGGGAACCCTGCAAGGGCACTGGGACCTGCAGGCTGTAGTTCTGTCCCACACGAATGTCACTGGGAGCTATCTGCTTATCCGCGCATCTACTGCATCTTACAGCAGACCCAACTCCCACCTCCACAGGAGTGATCCACAAAGTCTCAGACGCCGCAAGTCTGTTGCTTGCCATGTGAGTCCCTGTGGCCACGCTAGGTGGCTGCTCCCACTGGGGCAGCTGGTTGACTTACAGTCTCCTTGAACACTGCTCTTAATCTCAGGGGAAGGGGTTGGCTCAGCCACACTGCGGCAGATTCTGATCGGGCTTCCGGGAATTCGGTTTCTGTTGAGTGTGGAGCAAATTGCTGCTTTTGTTGCTGCTAATCTGCAGTTGCTGGATTTACAACAGGTCACTGGCTTCTTTGTTGGTGGCGTGTGGAAGCCGCAATGCCAGTAGCTGCTGGCACGATCTGGCCAAGATGGTGCCACCGCCGTTCCCTAGGTAAGGAGCTTAGAGCTTTTTTTGTGTGTGTGGTAATGGGGATTGAACCCAGGGGCATTATACATCTGAGCTACACCCCCAGCCCTATTTTTTATTCTTTCTTTCTTTTTCTTTTTTTCTTTCTTTATTTGTGGTACCAGGGATTGAACCCAGGCCATTTTACCTCTGAGCTACACCCCCAGCCCTATTTTTTATACTTTATTTTGAAACCGGGTCTCATGAAGTTGCAGAGGGCCTCACTAAGTAGCTGAGGCTGGCTGCGAACCCGGATTCTCCGGTCTCCGCCTCCCAAGTACTGGGATTACAAGCATGTGCCACCATACCCGGCTCTTATTTTTTATTTTGAAACAGGGTCTCACTAAGTTGAAGAGGACCTCACTAGGTAGCTGAGGCTGGCCACGAACCTGGATCCTCCTGTCTCAGCCTCCCAAGTACTGGGATTACAAGCGTGCACCACCATGCCTGGCTCACTTGGAACTTTTTACTGTCCTCTGTTTTGTCTTCTTACTTTGATTCCATCGCGTTTCAAATTTTTTGTTTAGTTCAATTTTTTGTTGCTTTTCTTATCTTGTCAAGAAGCTGCTTTCACAGCAATTGAGAGATCGTCGTGTCTCAGAGAGATCGCGATGTGGCGTCTCCTCCAGTCACCATCGTGGAATCCCATTTGATGTTATTTTGATCTTATTCTTGTATTTTTTTTTTTTTTGCGGTACCGGGGATTGAACCCAGGGGTGTTCTACCTCCGCGCTACACCCCCGGCCCTATTTTTTTATACTTTATTTTGAAACCGGGTCTCACGAAGTTGCGGAGGGCCTCACTAAGGAGAGAGAGAGAGAGAGAGAGAGAGAGAGAGAGAGGGAGAGAGAGAGAGAGAGAGAGAGCTGAGGCTGGCTGCGAACCCAGATCCTCCGGTCTCCACCTCCCAAAGTACTGGGATTACAAGCGTGCGCCACCACGCCCGGCTCTTATTCTTGTATTTTTGAAATAGGGTCTCACTAAGTTGCGGAGGGCCTCATTAAGTAGCTGAGGCTAGCCACGAACCTGCAATCCTCCTGTCTGAGCCTCCCAAGTACTGGGATTACAAGCTTCGCCACCATACCTGGCTTCTGAGGACATTTTTTAAAACATGGATTCCTGAGTCCCAAGCCATGGGAATTCAGGTTAAATTGGGTGGAACTCCTGTGACTGTACTATGAATCCCTGACCCTCCTGGAGGTTCTCCCTTAACATTGCTTACCACACACTCCTTTTCAGAAATTATCTTCTCTTTTTTTTTTTTTTTCTTTTGTGGTTCTGGGGATTGAACCTAGGGGCATTCTACCTCTGAGCTACACCCCCAGCCCTATTTTATATATATATATTTATTTATTTATTTATGTATTTATGGTAGTGGGGATTGAACCCAGGGGCATTCTACCTCCAAGCTACACCCCCAAGCCCTATTTTATTTTTATTCTGAAATAGGGTCTTGTTAGGTTGCTGAGAGTCTCACTACTTGCTAAGGCTGTCCTCGAATCTCTTTTATTTTATTTTGAAATAGGGTCTCACTAAGTTGAGAAGGGCCTTGCTATTTTCCTCAGGTTGGCCACTAACCTTTGATTCTCCTGTCTCAGCCTCCAAATACTGGGATCACAGGTATGCGCCACCACACCCGGCTCAGAAATTATCTTCTTTTAAATTCTGTGTTTCCTTTATTTCTTTGACTTTTCTTTCTCAATCTCTTTCTTAGTCTCCTCTCTTCTCTCCTTTGCGTTATTAAAATTTAGCTGGAGCCAGGTGTGGTGGATTATGCTTATCATCCCAGTACTTGGGAGGCTGAGATAGGCAGATCCCAGGTTCACAGCCAGCCTCAGCTACTTAGTGAGGCCCTCTGCAACTTAGTGAGACCCTGTTTCAAAATAAAGAATAAAAAATAGGGCTGGGGGTGTAGCTCGGAGGTAGAATATGGCCCAGGGTTCAATCCCTAGTACCGAAAAAAACTTAGCTGGGCATGGTGGTACTCACCTGTAATCCCAATACTTGGGAGAACAGTAAGTTCCAGGCCAGCCTCAGCAACTTAGTGAGACCCTTAGCAACTTAGTGAGACCCTGTTTCAAAATTTAAAAAATAAAATAAAATAGGGCCGAGGTTGTAGCTCAGTTGTAGGGAGCTGGCCTATCATTTATGAGACTCTGGGTTTGAGCCCAATTACTAAAGATAAATAAATAAATAAATAGATAAATGAATGGCCCTTGGGAACAACCCAATTGTCCATTAACAGATGAATGGATAAATATACTGTGGTATATCTATATCATGGAATAATCATTGGCCCTATAAAGTAATTAAGCATAAATATAGGGTACAACATGGTGGACCTTAAAAACATTTTGCTAAACCAGGTGTGGTCACGCAGGCTTGTACTTGGGAGGCTGAGATAGGAGGATCACAGGCCCACGGCCAACCTCAGCTACTTAGTGAGGCCCTCCGCAACTTAGTGAGACCCTATTTCAAAATAAAGAATAAAAAAATAGGGCTGGGTGAGCCGGGTGTGGTGGCACATACCTGTGATCCCAGTATTTGGAGGCTGAGACAGGAGAATCAAAGGTTAGTGGCCAACCTGAGGAAAATAGCAAAAAATTGTGTGTGTGGGTTCACACACACAAAAACAAACATTATGCTAAGTAAAAAAAGCCAGACAGAGCCAGGCATGGTGGCGCATGCCTATAAACCCAGTACTTGGGAGGCTGAGACAGGAAGATAGCAGGTTCACAGCCAGCCTTAGCAATTTAGTGAGGCCCTGTTTGAAAATAAAAAAATAAAATAGGGCTGGGGGTGTAGCTCAGAGATAGAATGCCCCGGGTTCAATCTCCAGTAACCCCAGTAACACACACACACAAACACACACACACACACACACACACACACACACACATGCACGCATGTTCACGCATGACCCAAACAGAAAAGGTCACAGATTGTACCATTTCTCCCCCTGCCCCTTTGCTACTGGGGGTTGAACCCAGGGGTGTTCTACCTCTGAGCTACACCCCCAGCCCTTTTTATTTTTTATTTTGAAATAGGATCTCACTAAGTTGCTGAGGCTGGCCTTGAAACTGTGAGTCTCCCAAGTACAAGGATTATGGGCGTGCGCCACCGCACCCAACTGTACCATTCCATTTATATATGTCCAGAATAGGCAAATATGTAGAGACAGAAAGCAGATTAGTGGTTGCCAGGGCTGGGGGTAGGGATGGGGAGTTTAATTGTTACAGTTTCCTCTTGGAATGGTGAAAGTATTCAGGAATTAAACAGTGGTGATGATTGTACAACACTGGGAATGTACTAAATGCTACTGAATTGTATACTTAAAAGTGGTTAGTATGGTGAGTCTTATGTGAATTTGACTACAATTTTTTTTTGCAGTACTGGGAATTGAACCCAGGGGCATTCTACCTCCGAGCTATACCCCCAGCCCTATTTTGTATTCTTTATTTTGAAACAGGGTCTCACTAAGTTGTGGAGGGCCTCACTAAGTAGTTGAGGCTGGCCGCGAACACGGATCCTCCGGTCTCAGCCTCCCAAGTACTGGGATTACTAGCGTACGCTACCACACCCGACTTAACAATTTTTTTTAAAAAAATGCTGTGCTTTGTTGGAAAAAAGTTAACTCTTGCTCTCTTTCTCGTCTTCCTGGATGAGGTCATCCATGCTCACAGCTTCTATTATCACACGGACACTAGGACCCTGAGATCTGCTTCTCAAGCCCAACCCTTGGTCCTGAACTCTAGGTCAGTGTGTCCACAGAATAGACATTTCCAATGGGTATCGTACCGGTCCCTCCAGCTCTTCATGTGAATAACTTATGTGACACACATCCTCCAAGTCCTGCTCTTTCTCTCTATTCTTATCCTTGTTTGTGATACTGTTACTTATGTGAGAAACCAGGAACCAGATAGGAGAATTGCAGGTTCGAGGCCAGTCTCAGCAACTTTAAGAGACCCTAAGCAACGTAGCAAGACCCTGCTTCAAAAAAAAGGGGGAACAGGGGATGTAACTCAGAGGTAGAATGTTCCTAGGTTCAATCCCTAGTACCAAACAAACAAACAAAGAAACCAGGAGTCATAGTAAGTTCCTCCCCCACCCGGCCCCCAACACACACATAGGATCAGCCATCGGGTTTGATCTTAGAAATCCATTATCTCCTTTTCACTTCAGCAAACTCCGCGGTTTAGTTGCCTCTCATCTGGACCATGCATTCAGCAGTAACATGGCTGGCTTCCTGCCTCCAGTCTCAAACCCCTCTAACCTGACCTCCTCAATGTGGCTAGAATAGTGCCGCCAGAATGACCAAGATACAGTCCTGTTCCTGTCACCGTCTGCCTAAAACCCTTCAGGGCTTCCCGCCATCACTAGGATGAAGTCAAAGCTCTTCTGAGGTACCCTCCGGCCCTCTGCCTGGTGCCTTCCTGCCCTCCACCTTCCTTCTCGCTGCTTTGCTCCTTGCGGGGGGGGGGGGTACTGTTGTACTAATGTTGGTGGGATCCAAAGGTTTGTGACTTGACATCTTTGTCAGTTTCAGGCCTGTCAAAAGACAGAGTTACAACAAATTTAAAGATCTTAATTAGCTTTTAGTTGCCATTCTAGAATTGGGCAACACCTCATCCCATAAAATAGAAGGAGTCTTCGGATAAGCTGAGCAGAGGAGGTTGGTTTCATCAACAGAGAGGGCTGGGGAAAGCAGAACCAGGAAACAAAAAGGAGCTTGGTTATTTCAAGATTATTTTTCTTGTAAATGTTAAAGCAGGGGGAACTCTTTTATCATGCTAGCTAAAACTGGCTTCTTTGGAGGTTTGACTCTTCTTTCTCTTGCTCTCTTGATTTCTTGGAAGGTCAGATAACAACTTAGTTTGGGCTTGGTAATGAAGGACTACAGCATGAGCACCTCCATTTTGGTTTAGCGATTTGAGCCTAGTGCAGCAGCTCAGTCCAAAAGAATGGCCTTATGTGAGTTGTGTGTGTGTGTGTGTGTGTGTGTGTGTGTGTGTGTGTGTGTGTGTTGTATGTGGGTAGTACTGAGGATTAACAGAGTCTCGCTGAGTTGCTGAGAGCCTAAGTTGCTGAGGCTAGCCTTAAACCTGTGATCCTCCCAAGTACTGGGATTACAGGCATGAGCCACTGTGCCTGGTTCATGAATTCTATTTAACAATCCTTGACCCAGAAAGACCTCTATCTTCCTTATTGTGGGCCATAACCAAACCTGAGAATACCTGAGGGGCTCCCAGGCTCAGTGCAGATGGCTGAGTTGCTTGAGCAGGCTCTGGGGGCATGTCCTCACAGTGAGGACGGCTCTGCAATCCACCTGCCGGCTCCCACCCTGCAGACTCTCCACTCAGGCAACAACCTCCACCCTCAGACATCCCAGCCGCCTTGCCGTTCATCCTTGGGGCCGGCCAGAACCCTCATGCCTGTCAGTAGTTAACAGACTCATGTCCCTTAATGTTGGAATAGCTCGCTGCCAATGTCATTGTCTTATTTTGGAGAAATCTGAGAGCCCAGTTTTGTTCCTATAGGCCCTTGCCCACTCTGTTCCTGTTCCCAGCCAGGCCACAGTGGATTTCATAGAGGAGGCCCCGCCCAGCCTTTGGCTGAGGTCAAGTTCTCAATGTTATCAGAGCTCTGAGGTTCCATGGATATCATTGATTAGGAGGAGGCTAAATTGAGCATTCATGTTTTTCACAGTGAGTTTATTAAAATAAGAATGTTGAACAAATAACAACCTATAAATATATATTTTTTTGTGTGTGTGGTACCAGGGATTGAACGCAGGAGCGTTCTACCTCCGCGCTACACCCCCGGCCCTATTTTTTTATACTTTATTTTGAAACCGGGTCTCACGAAGTTGCGGAGGGCCTCACTAAGTAGACAGGGAGAGAGAGAGAGAGAGAGAGAGAGAGAGAGCTGAGGCTGGCCGCGAACCCGGATCCTCCAGTCTCCGCCTCCCAAAGTACTGGGATTACAAGCGTGCGCCACCACGCCCGGCCTAGTTAACATTTTTTTTGTGTGTGTGTGTGGTACCGGGGATTGAACCCAGGGGCAGTCTACCTCCCCGCTACACCCCCGGCCCTATTTTTTTTATACTTGAATTTGAAACCAGGTCTCACGAAGTTGCGGAGAGCCTCACTAGGGAGAGAGAGAGAGAAAGAGAGAGAGAGAGAGTGAGAGAGAGGGAGAGAGAGAGAGAGAGAGAGAGAGCTGAGGCTGGCCGCGAACCCAGATCCTCCAGTCTCCGCCTCCCAAAGTACTGGGATTACAAGCGTGCACCACCACACCCGGCTTAACATTTTTTTAATGGCCGAATTTTACCTTTATAGAGTTTTACATAGTTTCCCCCAAAGCCACTGGCCATTTGGGCCTCACGAATTAGCATGAGACAAATGTGAGTTGAGCAATTCTGTCTCCACCATTTGTCAACACCTTGGAGGAGAAAATCAGCAGCACATGGCAGTGGCCAACTAGTTGTGAATTTGACTTTAGCTGTTCTTTCGTCTAAGGATTAAAACTGCATGATGTTAACCATCTTTACCTTTAAAAGTCCTAACTTTATACTGACTAGTTTAATTTTTTTGACCATAATGCTTGACCTACAAATCAAAAGTAGGATAACACCAAAAGAGTGTCTGCAATGATAATACTGACAAAAACAATAATAGCTAACAGTTAACAAGTGCCTACATGCTAGAGCTTATTCTGAGCACTTTGCATATATCGACACAATTCTCCCAAAACTGTGAGATAGGCATTGTTATTTTCCCCCTTTTTTTAGATGAGAAACTGAGGCACAGAGAGTTTTACTAAGGTTACATAGCCAGGCATGAGCTTCCAGAGTCCATGCCCTGAAAACCAGCCACCCCACCAGAAGCAGTAGCATCTTCATTAGCATCAACAAGCATGTGCTGAGTTGTCTGACAGGCGTGGAGACGCTTCCCCAGCCTTCCCATTCAGTGCTAGTAGCAACCTCACAGGGAATCATGATTACTATGCCCTGTTTTGCAGAGGACACAGCCTTATAAAGGCTAACTTGCCCAAAGCCACATAACTTTTAAGTGCTGGGGCAGGGACAGTAGCCCTGTTGGACTGTTTACCATTGCAAGAGTTGCTTATAAGGAAAGGATGTGATCCAGGCTCTAAATGAGCTCACTAGCGTAGCTCAGGGAAATGTAAAATGCCTCCGAGGAATGGTGGTTCTGGGGCTGGGGAGGCAGGGGCTGTAAATACAGGGTGGATCTGGAGAATTTTATACCGACAGCAAGCAGAGTGCTAGAAACAAACACACACACACACACACACACACACACACACACACACACACTTACACAAAGCAAAACACAAAAGAGATTACGTCATGTCAAGAGGCCCCAGGAGCAAGCCAGAAAAAGCTCCCAGTGTTCAAAACTAGAACAATTTGAGCAATGAAATAACAACAGTACTGGATTATAACCCAGAGGGTAAAATAAATATCCATCAGTGCATACTGATATAAATAAATGATCAAATAAATAAATGAGTAGAAGAAACAGACTGTCCTCATGGGACTCCAAATTACAAATGCAGAAGGAATGAGGGAAGTAGAAAATCACCGATGGAACCCCACAGTAGTCATTGCTGCAGGAAAGATTCACAGATGAATGCTAAAATTAGTGGGTGAAACTTTAAGGAGAAACAGAATCTTTGTGTCGTCTCAAAGTATCTGCCCAAAAATACTGGTTACGGTGGTGGTTTTAACATATGTCTATAAGTTCTTTGATGCTCCTTCCTCCAGAGAGGGAGCCTACTTCCATTCCCCTGCAGGGTGAACTGCACTTAGCATATGGAAAAAGAAAATTAGTAACTTCAGAGCAGCCAAACCTGGCATAGAGCACCTGACTGAGTGATCAAGGTCAATGTCATCTCTCAGCATCAGGTACCCACCCAGTCATGTGATGTCAAGAGAAAGGTACTTCTTATGGTATTCTTTCCCCAAACTCATAATCCCAGTCCAGTCATGAGAAAACAGCAGACAAATCAAAATTGAAGGACATTCTGCAAAAGACCTGACCAATCCTTTTCAAAAGTGTCAAGTCATGAAAAACAAGGGCAGCCTGAGAAACTGTCACAGGTTGGAGATGACTAAGGACACAGCCCTCGATATGTAAGATATTAACATCAGGGGGAGTGGACGAAGGTGATGGGAATTCCCGGTAATGGCTTTGAGGACTGGAAATGGCTACTGAAAACACCTCACATTTGTAATTTGACCTTACAATGCTACTTTCTCAATTTTTTGTGTGTGGTACTATTATTTTTTGTTGTTGTTTGTATGTGTATATTACTGGGGATTGAAGCCAGGGGCCTTCTACTTCTGAGATGCACCCCCGGTCCTATTTTATTTTTATTTTGAAATAGGGTCTTGCTAAATTACCTTGCACTGGTCCTGAACCTGCAATCCTCCTGTCTCAGCCTCCCAAGTACTGGGATTACAGGCGTGCGCCATCACGACCGGCTGTACTGTGCTGTTTCTTACCGCTGTCCTTGAACGCTGCCCACATCCCTTTATTAACCTCTTCTCAATTACTCAATTGAGTACGTCATTGGTTTCCAGCTGGGACCACAACTGACAGGAAAAGTGACTTACAGCCAGGCGTGGTGGCACATGTCTGTACTCCTAGTACTTGAGAGTCTGAGACAGGAGGATAGGCAGGGTTGAGGCCAGACTCAGCAACTTAGCAAGTCCCTGTTTCAAAATAAAACATAAGTAAAAAGAGGCTGGGGGTGTAGCTCAGAAGTAGAATACTCCCGGGTTCCATCCCCAGTACCAAAAAAAAAAAAAAAAAAAAAAAAAAAAAAAAAAAA